>JANAVB010021799.1:14570723-14714448 GCA_029216955.1 Iris pallida
AAGTGAATACTTAGAGAGGAAAAATGAATCCTTGAATTGGTGGGAGAAATCAATTTTCTCCCTATTTTCCCTCCTCTTGGGAATCAAATTCATTTCCTCCTCATTTCCTTTGACATCCAAACAAATGAAAGGAATCACTTTCCTTTCCCAAGGCTCCAATTTCGCGAACCAAATGTAGCCTAAATGCGGAAAGAGATTGAGCAATTTGAATCTTAGATGACTATCATACTAAGAGGATGAATTCAACATGAACAAAACAAAAAAAGACAATAATAAGAATAAAATATATAATTTATTAATATATTATTATAAAATATTTTAGTGTCACGAGACTTCTGCTTATGCACGATGATTTGGAAAAAAAATTCAAGATATAAGATAACCTTAATCCGATAGGATCATTATGTTGAAATGTGAAAATCCTAAAGAAATTAATGGAATTTAATGGGCTTGGGGATTGTCTGGTTGGTTTTGTTTTTTCATATATTTTGTTTTAAAAAAATTATAATGCAACAAAAATTTATAAAAACTAGAACTTGTGGCTATGGCCGTTTAGATATTAAAAAAAATAGTTTTTCTTATCACTTTTAAAAAATAATTTTTCTTCTGACATTAGTTTCTAAAAAATAATAAAACCTAAAATAAAAAAATAAATTTTTTATATTAGTAATATACAGAAGTTAATTTTTTTTAAGATATTTCGACTTGTAGGGTTATGTATGACCGTACAACTTGTACATGCTCATAAACGACTATACTTGTGACTTTCAAAATAAAGTATCCTGATGTAAGAGAAGATTAACATATGCTGATGACACAAGGTTGTATATAGTTATGATAGCATATGGGCTGAGAAGAAATTAAATGATAACAGACTGCTGCACTTGCACTATAGCTAAAAAGCTCATGAACTACTGCAGAAAAGCTACATTAACTCATAGAACTTCTGCCAAGGACCAGAAGCAGGAAATTTTTTTTAATAAAAAGCGAATCATTAATAAGCAAATCTAGTGACAAGATGTTAAATATTGGAACACTCAAATAGCAAAGGGAAAGCAAATGCAACACACTGATCTAACAACAGGCAAATAGAGAACATAGCACTGTAATAACACCTGACACACTGGTGTCTGAGTAACAGTGTTCTAAATGGCGGTCGAGTCGAGACGGCCGCTCTCCGCAACACTTTTGCCGTTGACGGTGGAGTAGGTGGCCAACGGAGGTTTGACGGCATAGACAGGGATGAGACGGCATAAGCGGGCACCTAGGCAGAGCAATATATGACTAAATGTTTCGGCGTAACAGTTTTACAAACATTATGAACCTATAGTTCACTTTTACAAGACTGAAATTTCATAAATCTTTATTCTACAACTTGGCCATACATAAAAACACCCTTAAAATATGCATATTATGAGAAAAATAATAATGGTAAAATAGTAAAATCAGTGTTCTAAAAATCGTTAGGCGGACTCGGTGCGGCGGAGGTCCGCCTAGCGCCTAAGCCTAGAATTTTTTTTTTTTTTTTGAAAATTTAGAAATTTTGAAATTTGAAATTTGAAATTTCAATGTTCTAAAATCCAATACTAAAAACCAAACAAATATCCAAAATACAACTAAGAATAAACAAAATAAATAAAAAAAATCAAAAAAAGTTCATAAAACACGCCGCCTAGAGGCGCCTAGGGCCCGCCTAGCCCACCGCCTGGAGGTTTTTGGTACGGTGGGCGGACGCCTAGGTCGATTTTTAGAACACTGATAAAACATCGCCAAAATGTATCAACCGTCTAGGTAGTGCCTAGACGGCATAGGCGGTAGGCGGACTCTCTCCGCCGCGCACCTGTCTACCGCCATTTAGAACCTTGCAGAGTAATTAAAAAAAAAAGTCGAACATCCCTAATAACGAAGCAAAAGCGAGAAATGTTGACTATCGTAGAGCGCAAAAAATCCCTTTCGAAAGAATGTGAAATTAGGATTCAAGGGGAAAAAAGCATGTTATTTCAAAGTTCTTTCAGTAGGCATTGCTGCAGACAGGAGACAATCTGCTATTGAGCCTCAGTAACCAAAATCAACTCCAGATACTCAGGATGACATATAAGTAGAGGTGTAATAGCTTAATCATATTACAATATCGATGTTCAAGAACTCACAAATACTCAAATGCTATATCATCAACTCTGTTTGGTTTAGTACAAACAATGTAAGAAAACAATGTGTAGGAAAACAAAGTCAGAAACTAAATTGCAGCAGGATGCAGCCCAAATCATTACGAAGACGAGACTCACTAAATGTTACAGTAGAGAGAACTGAAAAAAGGATGTAAACCCGAAAATTGCTTCGCAAAAAGAAATCACGCGATGAACTGTTTATATGTCAACACCAAATTACCAGAGAAAACATGATAGTTCTGAAAACCTAGAACCTTAAAGCTTTTGCAACAGACTAAGCAAGAACAAATAAAAATAAAAATAAAACAACTCTTGAATGGTGGATGATTCTTTTGCAGGTCATTCATGAAAGACGGAAATATTCAAGAGGCCCCATCACATATAGCTTTGGAGGAACCATTCTGAGTGTCAACACTTATGCGATAACAATAATGGTGAAAACTAATAGAAATAGTTCAAAATAATGCCTCTATTAAGTTTTATAACTTGCATAAGATTCAAAATTAGTGTAACAAGTGCTGCTTCCATCATAGCTGTAACAAGTGCTGCTTCCATTATGCGATAACAATAATGGTGAAAACTAATAGAAATAGTTCAAAAATAATGCCTCTATTAAGTTTTATAACTTGCATAAGATTCAAAATTAGTTTCTGTCAAAAAAAGTGGGATTTCTCTACCTTTTATCATTAGACAAGAAGAAAAATAAATATCAAAAAAGAAGAGGAAAGAAACCAAGCTAGGAAACACATACAACTGCTCACCTGATGGCGAGACCGTGCGAAATTACATCATCTGGCTAATTTGTCACTCAAGCTACTCTTGGGTGGTAAGGGATGAACTTCCCAACTTAATCAAATCCTTCAAACGAGTAACAATGTATTTTATCTTCAAACATCAGATCGTCTCCCAGTTCAGATATCTAGCTTCTTGTCAAAGCTCTAACAGGTCCGTAGCCACCGGCTCTCTATAACGAGGAGCGATTATCGAAAACAGACCTGGTTTCCACAACGGTTGTGGCATAGACGTTGTGTATTAATGAGAATTCTTCTCCGGGAAGCTTTCTCAAAATCTATACAGATCTCTCCTAGTTTGCTCCCTGATCATTTTACTAGGTATATACTTTACCTTGTAGACCACATTGATTATGAAACACAAAAAAACCACAATAGTTGGTAGCACAACCAAGTCCCTCTCCTTTATTCTTACTAGTCATGTTAACGCACGTACCAAAAAAATCTATTATATTATTGGAAAATTAGATACGAATTTAAATTATATTAAAATAGTTTAAATATAATTTTATTATATTTTAATTAAAATTTGTTATAGATATATTTTTAGAACTTTGGATATATGTTTAGACAATACCATGTAGTTATATTTAATATGATTTGAATATTGTTTATATTTTAATTTGGATTTGTTATAGATATGTTTATAGGATTTTATATATACGTTCACGTAGTTAGAAGGATTTTAGGATTTTTTTTCCTTACGTGAGGGATATACATAAGGCGGTAGTTAGAAGGATTTTAGAATTTTTTTTCTTAATTACGTGAGGATATACATGCGGATTAGACGGCTCATTTTGAACCATTTTCAAGCCTCTTTATAATGGTAAAGATAAAAAGGTAGCGAAGTGTCTGTCCTCTATAGGTAAGGCAACAATTTTTTTGGTTTTACAGAGTAAGTTAGCCACTATAACCTTGCCTCTCAACACTTCTAGGCTTCACAGGACTATCATATGGTCTTACAACTTTTCCTATTTTTCATTTCCTGAAAGTGTGCGCACACATACACATGATATAGCATGAAATTTTCATGTTAGGATGGCTACAAAATGTATTCTAATTAATGTGGCACTTGGGAGATCACATTGGGTCGCATGCTTACATGGCCACATGGGTACATGTCGTGATCTAATTAATTCGGCACTTGGACCCCATGATAGCACATGGGGCTTATGGGCATATGGGACGCGTGGACTAAATAGGGAAGTGATACGTATCCGCCATAGAGTACATTCCAAGTATAATATGTATGTAAAACGTGCTCGTACATGTAAACATATCGTGCATGTATAGTATATTTTCTATAATATGTCGTACTCCCAATCCTTCTCATGTCTGTGCAACCTAGTTGACAATAAAATAATAAATATGATAGGATAGAAGGTTTCGACTGTAATATGACAATATGCCTGATTTAAAAGGAAAAAGGTACTCTAACAAGTATACATGCATGAACTTGCTTAAAATTGCAAAAACTATACAAAGCAATAAATTTATGCATAATTCATGCAAAGAAACAGAGATACATTATTAGTAATGTCTTTGTGATGAGCATAAAAAACATGACGTTAATCATAGTATCTCTCCATTAGATATGACAAGATCAATACAAGTATATACATCATACAAGGAAATGTACATAGCTTGCTTACAAAGCAAGGTTCACACTATCGGTATCGGACCATTCCTATGAGTATCGGTATCGGCGGTTTCAGAACGGAGTATCGGAATTTTTTGTATCGGAAAGCAAATAATTATTAACATTTTAGAAAAAGTATTTTATACATTTAGGCATAATTTTAAGCATTTCCAGTGTTGTTTCTTAGTAAGTTTGAAATTGAACTAATAGTAGTCACCATGCGATAGATAAGTTTTCTTCTTTCACAGGTTTTTACAACCTTACTATGCTTTTACACCCTTGCTCATTGGTCCTTTTCGTTCAATTTTCTTTGCCGAATTGGCCAAAAAAGAGACCCCCAATGTCGGTAACAGTCAGTATCGGACCGGGACATGCCAAATCGTATCGGTCTCGGCCGATACTGCAAACTATGCTACAAAGTGACGTCACGCTACACACCTTTTAATGCTACAACATGACTCCATATGCTGCAGAAAATTGTACACAGAGTATACCTAACAAACAATAGAATCTAGACTAACAAGAATTAATCAGTAGACCACTCAAATAAGTCATGAATCTTATTTATACGAGACTTGGTTAATCTATATGTTGTATAAGACTAGGCTCCAAAAGCTCAATGTGCTAAGAAAATCTACCAATTGTCTTAAGAAAACAAATGACCACCGTTGCAGCAAAAGGTCCAGACTTTCAAATTCAAAGACTTACTTCTCTTCTTCCCGAGGCGTCGCACGCGACGAAGTTAGGCCGGAAATGCCAATGCAGCTGCCGCAACTCGTCTGATATATCCATCATTCAGAAGGGAGGCGCGTCTCTGTTGCCGGGACCCAGAAGACAAGACCTCCCTCCTCTTTCGTCTCCATACCCGAACCCAGAACCGCCATCATCGCCACCGTAACTCGATTCCCTCGTCGTCCAACCGCCACCAATGCTCGCACCACCCCACATCTGCCCTCCCATCCCGCCCATCGCGTTCGCAGCCGTTCCGCGGCCGAAGGGAGATGGATCCGCACGAGGAGCCGCTCCTGGAAGGCCGACAACATTCATGGCTTGAAATCGAGCCATCATAACGTTTAAATCAGCGCCCGTCGGACCCTGCGGGTGCAATAGCCCACCGACCTGCGGTCCCGCAAGCCCCTGTCCATACGGACCACCAGCGCCGACCCCATTGCCGCCACCGCTGGCGGCGGCGTCGGCTGCACGCATCATGCGCCTCTCCCAGTTAGACCCCCTAGTCCTCGTCATCCCACCGCCGCCCTGTCCCCCTCCTCTTCCACCCCACCCGCCCCCACCGAAACCCCTCTCACCTCCTCCTCCTCCTCCTCTACCCTTCCCATCATTTGTCTGCCTCGGCAGGGGGTTCCTGTCGGCGTACGGTGCCTCCATCTGCTGCAAGGCCTGCGGCGAGGCGAACGCGACGGCGCACGCCCGTCCGTTGAATCGGCAGCCGTCCATCCCCTCCTTGCACGCGGCCGCCGACGCGGCGTCGTGGAACTCGACCTGGCAGTAGCCCTTGGACCTCCCGCTCGGCCGCTCGTCGAAGAACTTGACCTCCTTGACCCTCCCGTACCGCGACGCCGCGCTCTCGATCTCCTCGTCGGTGGTCCACCAGAGCAGCTCCCCGACGAACAGCGTCGTCGGGCCGCCGCGGGGGTCGACCGGAGGGCTCGGGCGGTTAACCGCCGGGAACCGAAACCGCAACAGGTCCGGAACCCTAGGGTTAGGGTTAGGGTTAGGGTTAGGGTTTCGGTCCGCGCCGCTGAAAGGGATGCCGAAGCTGGGAGCGATCGGAAAGGGAGGCGGCTCGAGTTTCGGGTTCGGGTCCGGCGGCGGCAGCCAGGACCCGTAGCCGACCGGGTGCGGGGCGGGGTTGCGGGAGGCGGCGCGGGCGAAGATCTCGCCGACGTTGACGTAGTTGAAGAGGTCGTCGAAGTCGTCGTCGATCTCCTCGTCGGTGACGGCGGCGCCGTCGCCGCCTCCGGAGGGGTGGTGGTGGAATCTCGGGGAGGCGAAGTCGTCTCCGTAGTCGAGCTGCTGCTCGCCCGTCGGATCCATGGCTGGATCAAAAGTGCAAATAAAATTTATACGTTTTTGTGCAGATTCGGAGAAAAGCAGGGGCTGGAATGTAAAATCTCGGAGAACAGAGGAGGAGCAGCGGTGAACTTTTGGTGAGTCAAAAGAGGAGTGGTGAAATTTGATAGTCCTATGAATATATACTAGTCCCAAAAAAATATTAAAAAAATAAATATAAATTTATTATAAAAAAATTATCACTCTTAGAAATTTAAATCAAACCATCAAGAAAGTTGTCTCCTATCATAACCATAGGAGTTAGAATAATTTAGTTATAAATAAATTATATTATATAGTTTAATACTAAGTTAAAATTTTAATAATTAATAGAGTATTTAGATAGTTGTTTAAATTTTTTGTAAAATGAATGATGATATACATACGACTTGAACGGCTCATTTTTAGCCATTTTCAAGCTGCATTATATAGAAGATTGTAGAAGTATTAAAATTTTAGCAATATTAGTAATGTGTACATTTGTAAACAAAATATAAAAAATAAATAAATAAGAACTTCGAATATATGTTTAGATAATATTATATAATTAGTTTAAATATAGTTCAAATATTAAATATATTTAATTAAAAAATTGTTTGTAGAACTTTGAATATATGTTTAGATAATACCATGTAGTTAGTATAAATATAGCTTATATGATGAATATATTTTAATTAACATTTGTTCTTTGTAGAAGGATATATGTTTAGATAATATCATATAGTTAGTTTAAATATAATTTAAATATTAAATATATTTTAATAAATTTTTTTTAAATATATGTTTAGATAGTTGTAAGGATGTTAAGTTATTTTTATAGTTACTTATAACTATTTTAAATTATTTCTACCCTAGATATAGATACATGCACGTATGCTCGTATTTAAATATAAGAATTTGATATATTTTTTGTTAATTAGCCCATGATATACAAACGGCTTGGACTGTTCATTTTCGAACCGTTTCCAAGCTATATTATAATATAATGGTAAAGATTCAACAATTCTGGAAAATTTGACAATTTCAAGCACATCAAAGACTGTCAAAATTTCTGTTGTCCAAACAATAAACTGCACAAAATGGTGACAACTAACAAATTGTGTGTAGCATTGGTCTTCTTTTGTTAGGTTTCTAAACTTTAGGATGGACTCCTGAAGTCCTGTAGCATGGACTCGGGGACTCTTCTTCCTTTAATTATTTTGTTACTATACATCAACACATTGAAGTCACCTATGATCACTATAGGAAGCTTGAGTTGAACCCCTGCCATGACACTAACGTGTATAATTTCTTGCCATAAACATTGTCATCATCTTATATCACCAGTGTTAGGGGTAGGGGTTAGCTTTATTCGGATTTGAACCGAAAAACGATTCGAATAAGAGATTCGGTTCAGTTTTAAAAAAAATCGGTTCGGTTTCGGTTTTGAAAATACTAAATTTTTTTTATTCGGTTTCGGTTTCGATTTTGGGTTTCGGTTTCGGTCCAAAACCGAATAAGAAAATTTAGTTTATATATATATATATATATATATATATATATATATATATATATATATATATATATATATATATATATATATATATATAAACAAAAAAATACAAATAAACCAAAAAATCGAATAAACCGAAAATCGAACCGATTTAATTTGGTTCGGTTCGGTTCGGTTATTGACCAATTCGGTTCAGTTTCGATTTTGCTTATTCGATTTCGATCCAATTCGATTTTAGATTATTCGGTTCGGTTGGAATCGAATAAACCGGAAACCACCCCTATGTTGGGGTTTTTCTGACAAGCGTCCTCTCCGATTTAATTTTGGTCTCCAGAAGTGCACGAACATTGCGCTTTCCTTTCACCTCACACATTTTCCACCATCTTCCCAGCGAACACACTCCTCGAACGTTCCACACGATCAACGACATTAAATTATTTTCAGAGTCATCAGCGTCATTAAATATGTGTGGCTGATTCCGCGAGATTGAGCATTCCATCAGAATTCTGCAAGATTATGCACTCTTGTCGAGAATATTGAAGCTAAATTCTGCGAGGCTTACATCTTTGTGGAAGCTTCATTATGCAAGATTTATATCTCTTGGCGTGCACCACATGGCTTTTTGTTATAATTGCAGTCATAAAAGTGATGGCTATTCGCATTAATTACAGTAGTAAAAGAAAAGGTCATGTAGACATACGTTGTTTGTATTAATTGTGGGTTAATTAGTTGTACCCCTTATAGTTTGTATGTATTTTGATAACTGTTTTTGTTGTTTCAAAAATAAAGAACACCCTCCTGGCTATTTAATTTTTCATTCATTTTCTTCTATGCACTAGGGGGTACAACTAATTAACTTTATAAACCAGGGGGGTTCTTTATTTTTAAAACAACAGGGACAGTTACCAAAATACGTACAAACCATAGAGGGGTATAACTAATTAATCCATTAATTGTAGCAAAAATGCAGCATCTCACATGGGTGTCTGATGCTTCAAAGGATGCAGTGTCCTTGTTTGTCGAGAAAACTCCTCTTAGGAAGTATTAATATTTCTTATTAATCGTGCGTTATGTCATGTCTCGATTTCGAAGGATCAAAATCTAGCCACTGGACGTAATGTCGTACAAGTCTAGATTGCACTTGTACAAGACAAAACCATTACAGTTCCTGGTATTTTTCAGAAAACAACGACAACGCCGCAAAACCGAACAGATAAATTGAAGTCACACAAGATAAGAAGAAATGTATCTCTTTATTGATAATTGCAGTAGATTACAAGACTTGCAGCGGAATATAGAGCTTACAACTGATTACAAGACTTTTGAATAGCCAACTGAATATATACACTTGTCCTTTAGGCTACAATTAAATATGCCGACTTCTTTACAATGAACTTGCCAATTTGGCTACAATCTCACTGGTACAATTGAGTTACACTGTTCCATACATTATGTCCCGTATAGCAGAAGACATCGTCTTGCAAGAAGAGCTTCTCCACACCCATACGATTCATCGATGCCAAGCACTGATCAAACAATTTTCCCCATACGCAAGCACATGTAATATTGTCCAAAACGTAGGTCAGTACATCATCAATGTACTGGCGAGCGGTGTAATGCCCCGCTCCGCACGACGCATTACGCTGAGACGTTGACTCAAAGAGTCGCGTTGACCGAATGAAATGTATCGATGCGAATCGATACGAGAGTTACGTTGTCCCGAGCAACGCATCGAACTAAGTCGATGCGAAGAGTTGCATTGTCCCAAAAGAAATGCATCAAGTTGAATCGATGCGAAGCGCTGCATTGTCCCGAAGGATAAGTGCGTTGAGACGGCTCGAAGATTCTAAGAAATCGAATCGACCAAGGCGCAAGTCCGAATCGATGCAAGTATTGATTTTAGTTGGTTTCATGTACAGGCTATACGTTTACGCTGAAATATTAGAGGTCGACATTTTGCCTTATTCAAAAAGGGTTTCGCGAAACCAATCGTCGCCTTGCGACGGACTGAGACGTTGGCACGGCAAGCCAAATCGGACGTATAATTCAATGAAGTACGAAGTACTCGAATGGCTAAGTTAGGAGAGTTGGCCGTGCAACGAAGTTATGAAATCGAGCCGCATCGGCTCGACAAAACGACAAGACGTATCGACTCAAGGTGGGAGGATTGACTCTTCTTTTTACCCCTTCATGCCTAAGTCAGAATATATCATTGTATGCTAAGTTAACCTATCGACGCTACGGACGTGGTCCGATCGGAAGATAAATTGTAGTGTGTGTCGAACACTAGTTAGAATAATTGAAATAAAACGTGCATCAAATGCACGAGTCGCTATGGAACATTGGATATCGCAAAGGCGAGCGCCTCGGTGCGCAAGCCACAAGAACATGGGATAACTGTATTCGGCTAGTGCATTCGTGCACAAGCCATTCCGTGCCTTCACGCACGAGTTAGAAAGGCTAGCACATTGAAAGACAATAGGCGAGCGCCCTAGCATGCAAGCCACGAACATTGAACACTAAGTCATAGAACATGGAAATACGGCTTCGATGCGTGCACCAAGTGCATGACGCGAGGGAAAAGATGATAAATGTGTCGAAACGTGCCTATGTGCACGAGATCATAAAAGATGGCTTTGTTAAGAAAGAATACAGTTGTGGCATGAATGTGACAGAACTGTCGGATATGACATGATGTCTCGAAAGGTGTTCGGGACCTTCGGGTTGTTCAGTTGACGAACATCGAGTTGAGGCATGATGCCATTGAACTTTGAAACGAAGTATGAAATATAAGAACATAGAAAGTTAATGGAAGAAATACGAGATGATAAAGTCTGAGTCTCGGACTCAAGACTATGTTTGGTTGTTTGAATAATATGACATTGCATGATCGAATGGACTTGAGATAATTGTGATAATCTTCCGTGCACGGAACGTTCCCTCCGAACGGACTGCGCCGGGGCACCGGGATCGTTCGGCCTAGGAGGGATATAATCTTTGATAGGCGCACATCCGTAAAACGATTAGCAACCACTTAGCGAGATGTGAAAGCCGCAAATGATGGTATGCAGCGATATGTTTCGGTTGTTTGGGATAGCAACCCAACCCGTGAAACGCCGGGCTACCCAAATTCGAGAAAGAAAAGAAAGAGAGAAATAAAGGAAAGAAAGAAAAGAAAGAGACGAAAGAAAGAAAAGAAACGCCTTTAGTCCATTTTGGCACGGATACGCCAACGACCTTCATATAGTTAAGGAACGATGGGTTAAAAGTGCAGGCACGTATGTGTCCTGCACACATAGATCCTACATAGAGAGCACTTATAACATGACAGGGAAGGAATGAGGCGTATTCACCTTGCGTCGGTGTAAGGGCGAGTGCGTCGACTTGGTAAGAAATCACGCCATGAAACAAATACGAGATTGCTTGCCTGCTTGCCTATTCAATTCGAATAATATGCTTTCCATGATAACATGCTTTACTGCTTTCGAATATGCCATGAAATCGACCCTAAGGAGAATATAGCAAGATCATAAGCTAAGTTGCATGATTGAACATAAATACTAAAATATCGGTTTAGAAAGTTGGGCTTTTCGTCAGTACATGCGAGGACGAACGTACTGATCCCCCACCAGCTTTTATGTAGGGTGCAGGGAATAGATTGTTAGCGGCGAAGCTTCGCTTGATCGCGCAGAGGCATGGAATGTCGTAGCGTCTGAAGCGTGCGATCGTATTGACGCTCGGCCTTGCAACTTGATTGATGCGGCCGGGATATAGAAGGCATGATGTATGGAACGGTGAAATCCTTTGTGGGCAAGAGAGAACCTGAGTGTTGTAACCAATCTGGCATATATTGCTGGGCTATCGAAAGCCTTTGTAATCTCAGTTCGAATATCAATAAAGAGAATTGTTTCGTATACTCTGTTTTTCTTTTATTGTTAATATCGACTCAAAAATAACCATGTGAGAACTTGTCATCTTGCCTTGCATGAGCGCAACTCTAGGCTCGTGCGGCATCACGCCCCCTGCGAGGACGATGATTCGGGTGATTTCGGGTGGGGGCGTGACAAACGGTGCTGGCCCAACTCACCTAAGAAGACAACACTAAGTAATCATGTTATAGAACATTATTAATAGTGGTATTTCTCGTTGCCTTAGGGTCAATTTCATGTTTGTATCCGACAAGAAGTAAAGTATGCAAATTTCATAGCCAACATAATTTAAAGCATACAGTTATCACCCTTTGGTGATTCTTACCCACGGTCGTGTAGCCATTCCTGTATATTTATAATACTTACTCAGCCTGCACAAGACTTTTTAGGAATAATATCATAATTTAATATAATTGTCATCGTTCAGGTGATTCTTACCAACAGCCGACGTCCTTCCCTGTATTTGAGTAATAATATACTCTTCCTACATAAGACATTGTTAGCACTGGACCTATCTATATGAAGGTCACTGGCGATATGCCATCTTGGACCGTCTTCCAGGTATATGGCATCCCTTACAGTGTAGGTAGCTAGCCCCACTGAAGGTCCCGTATATCGATGCCAGTTCGTCGACAACAATCCTTGTTCTCCCTAGGATGAACCGGGTCCGTGGCCTCGGATTACCGTTTAAGGAACTACCTTGTCGACAAGTTGTCCATGACCATGCAAGTATATGCAATTTATCTAGAAAGAAACATATAATGCATGATAAGGAAAACTAAGTAATTCAGCCATCATTCTCATTCGTATTGCCATCTTGCCATCTTTCTAGGGTCTTGGCGTAATCAATATTCTATATCGACGACGGAATAATAGAATATTGTTACCCAATCCCTTTCCCACATCTTTGATACCATACATCTTTCCAACCAACTCAACGTACTCATCGCTTAATTCTTGGGACTTAGCATCTGTTTTAGCATACATTCATTCAGACATAATTCAAGCATACTCACTACCCTGTCCTTGGGTCATAATATCTGTGTTACCATCTATTCGTCGAGCTAAGGCTCGATATACTCACCGCCAAAGTATTTGGGACATTTGCCTTCACCTGTCATGTAATTCATCGCAACATCGTACAAGCATACAGTTCATAGAGCAACAACAGTTTACGGTCATGTGATTAATTATGTTTTATTATCTTTCCCAATTCTATGCAAGGTGTTATTGAGCAACTCAACAAGAAACATAGCGTACTCATCCTTATTTTAAGCGTGAAGCTAAAGGATCTTCGAAGGGTTCAACACTACTCACATTTATAAGACGATTCCTGCCGCGATCGCCTAGCCTTCCAAGCGATCCTTCGCATAATCCCAAGTCCAACAAGGCTTCATCGAACCAACCATCCATCATAAGGCATCTTACGGGTCGGGCACTACAATATATACCACTCAGAAAAAGTTTCATCCTCGAAACTTAAAACAAAACTCATCCTCATAACTTCAACCGACTTTTATAAAACTTCTCAACGATCAACTTGCACTATTTAACATTTCTTCGTAATCTCTCGATTAATTTCAAGTAATGTACTGTCTCGTTACAACATCCCAATTGATTCAAAATAGTTTACCATCTTTGATCTTTCCTCCGACACTCGTGCAAATTCTTAGCACATGATAATCCTTCCCGTGGCTTCGTTTGAGTTTCAGCGTACCACTTAGTTAGAATCATACACATATTTTAGGCATCCCAGAAATACATGCACTTCAGCCAAGTTCAGTGATAGAGAAAACGAACGAGCTACGGTGTAACTTCTTTTCCAAACATCAGTAATTCTTTTCGAGCATCTTGTAGAGCCTAAAAATCAAGTTGTGCCATATTTATACTACTCAACAATCAAGTTGCGCCCAAAAAATCAAGTTGTGTCATAGTTATGAAGCCCAGAAATCAAGTTGCACCACTGCTCAAGTTGCGCCACATATCAGATTGCGCCTAATCACATTGCGCCTAAGCCTACGTGGAGCCTGGAAGTAAATGTCATCATTATCTGACAGCAGTGACAACTGACAACACGTTAAACGAAGAAATCTCTTTGAATCCCGTGAAGCGTGACGCTCGAGACGATTTGCTGTCATTAACGACAGCTGTTCAGTGTGCTCTGCAAGTTGCGCCTAGGCGCAACCTGATCAAATTCTCCTCACAGACTGACACGTAACCCAAATGATGCCACGTGCCTATGCACTGAGTTGCGCCTAGGCGCAACCTGATCAAGCGCAGTTTGACTCTTTGACTGAAGCTCGCGCAACCTGACAAAGTTGAAACAACTAACGTTCTAAAGCAGGATGACGTGGCGCACATGCCACTAATCTCTCAAAACGTGTCCACTACTCTGTACACGACCATGCGCATCTCAATCATATGATGCCACGTGTCTAAATACAGTTAGTACACGTTTGAGTAATTGAATGAAAGTTGGCGCAACCTGAGGTTGGCGCAACCTAAAGTCGTGCAGTTCGACCTCGCGCACATCAGAATAACTGCTAAAATAGTTATTTTCAGAACTCTATAAATAGAGTTTCCAATCATTATCAAAGGACCAGAAATTAAGAGTTCTTGCCAAGGTGTTGTTGCATTCTCCAGAGGCTTTAGTCTTCAAGTTCACATAGTCTAAGGGATAAAGCGATCATCTTCTGATCGGATTCCTAAAGTTGTACTTTCCAGAATTTATTGTACTTTGTACGATTCTTTTCAAGTTTGGAATAAACTTTTTATTTTTGCAAACAAAATGGCGACTCTGCTGGGGACGACTTTCTCCTCCGACGAGAAGGTGACAACTCAATGTGATACCGCGTCAATCGGCAAGACGCAGAAGACCTTGGTTGTTCAAGTCAACCAGACAGCCTACGAGGATATGATCAACACCAAGAGCACTCAGCGTACTGTGCCTATTGCTAAGAACAGAATGCGCTCTGTGTGGACTCCTAAGCCTTCCACAGTTGCTGTTGCTCAGGCTCAACCTGAGCGCTCTGTGGCCAAGGTGCAATCTTCCACAGTTTCTGTTGCCCAGGCGCAACTTGAGTGCTCGGTGGCCAAGGCGCAATCTGCCTCTGTGGCCAAGGCACAGTCTACTTCTGTTGCCCGCGCGCAACCCATTCACTCTGCTGCCAAGGCGCAAACTGCTTCTGTGGCCAAGGCACAATCTGCTTCTGTGGCCCAGGCGCTACCTACTCACTTTGTTGCCAAGGCACAACCAGTGGCCCGTTCTGCCGTGGCGCAACCTATGCATCCTGCTACCCAGGCACAACTTGCACACTCTATTGCCCTGGCGCAACCCAAGGGAAATAGCCTTTCGACTATTCTCTCTTCTTCTCCAGTTCTGAACTTGGAGAAGCAATGTTCTAGTGCTAGTGCTAGACAGAACAAAGGAAAGGGCCCTTTGGCACTTCCTCAACTTGCGCAACCTGCACCTACGGTGGTTCAACAACAAAATAGAGGGAAACGCTTTTTAGCTAACCCTTCACAAAATAAAGGAAAGTACCCTTTGGTCTTTTCTCAATCTTCCCCGGTCTATGACTCGGAGGAAAATATCTCAGACTGTACATTTGCACCAGTCAAAACAAGAATTCTCTTGAACAGAGATTCCTCCATTCTCAACAGACGTCTTCAAATCTCTGCTAGGGGGAAGAATGCTGATCAAAGAGGTATCCTGTCTACCCCTATGGTAACTACGCAAGATCTTCCAACCTTGCGTATCTCAAGATCCAAGTAAGAAAAATTGCTGGTATCTCAAACAGATGCACCAGGAGCAGAATTATCTGATTTGTGCGCCTATCTCAACAAGCGCCAATCAGTATCAACCTCGGTAAAATGCAAGCATCCTATGCCAAAGGCCAACTTGCGCCAGAAACATATTTTTGAAGTGAAAGACCCAATCACTTATGCCAATGAGTTAAGTACTTCCTTGTACACTCAAGGAACATGACATCTCAGGAACAGGAACCATGTCCCGAATATCATCAAGAACTACGTTCCTACAACTTCTTTCCGTCCTGTTAGCGACCTCTATGAACTCTTAATACATAAGCGGAAGGTTACAAATCCATCCCGTCCAGCGGTGGTCCAACAACCAGAACATCATTGCGACCACCATCATGAAGTTGTCATCAAATGCTGCTGTCAGTCAGCCAAGCGGTCCGTCTTTGACCGTTTGAATTATTTTCAGACTCCCAAACCAATCCTAGAGGACGAAGATGAACTTCTCTACGCTTCTGTCAATATAGCATCTCGAAGCACTGGGGGTAGAAAACGTCCAAGACGTAATGCGTCCCGTAATCCTAGTCAGCAATACTTAGATCGGATTCATGAACCAGTGAAGGGGTCTTTCAACGTACCAGATCGAGAAATTGGGATTTGGACCAAGATATCTTTAATCGGGAAGATCTTCCTATCGCTCATCTAGGAGAGGATTCTTTATCTAACTTTGACGCAGATAGTGAAAGCTTTGAACAAACTATCTCGTCAATAGTAGCAAGAGAGGTGACAGCATATGCCGTTACAGAAGACTAGGACGCTTCTAGTTCAGCCAGTCAAGAACAACGAATTGTTGTACTGGAAGACAAACTGAAGACCATGGCTGAAATGGTCGCAAGTATGCACACCATAATCGTGGCTCAACATGCAGTGCCACCGGTTATAAATCCTGCTACAAATCCTGAGCTCATAGCATCATCTGTGCCTGTCAATGTTGGTCTGGGGGTACCATCTCCCCAGGTTGCTTCCGTACCGATTCAAGTCGCTCCCAGTTAGTCTGGTGCTGAGGGTGGTAATTATCATGCTGTTCCTCCTCCTAACACTTTGAATCAACCCACCAATTCACAGTTATCAGGGGATGCTAATGAGGCTGTAAAACTCTTACGCACCCAGTTCGAGGCCTACAAGCAGAAGGATGGTCTACAAAGACTTGGGATAAAACAACCTTATCCTGCGGAATGGAAGGAGGTTCAATTTCTACCTAAATACAAGCTTCCTACCATTATGCTGTTTGATGGCAGCACTTCTCCAATTCAGTATATCAATCACTTCAAAGTGATGACTGATCAATTGCAGCCAAATGATACTCTTCTTACCAGGGTGTTCGTCGGTTGTTTGGCATGTGCATCATATGATTGGTACCATAGTTTGTCTGATGGCTGCATAACCTCCTTTGCTGGTTTCAAGCAAATGTTCTTGGAACAATTTTATGAGGGGATCAACGACATGACTATGTCTGCCCTCATTAAAATTAAACAAAAACACAATGAGACCACTGAGAATTTTATTAAAAGATTCCGTCGTGAGGCACTCAAAATGCCCCTAGGAACTCCATCTGCTATAACAATAGACACCTGCAAATCAAACTTGTTGCCTATTATCAGTATGTGGACAGGATCAACACAATTCCAAGACTGGCCTTCTTTTATTGTAAATACCAAAGCTGCGAAGGTTAGTGCTGAGAAGTTCAAACAGTTAGGAGTTCAAATGGCTAATCTTAACCAGGATAAACATCCTACACCCGGCAGCAATAATTGCCAGAACAATCGTAAGGGCAAGGAAACGTTGGCCATCAATTTCAAGGACAAGGAATCATTGGCTGTCAATGTTGCTCAGCCTACACCCACTCCATCAGCACCACCACAAAAAGTATCTCGTCCAAAAGAAGAGTACTCTTTCGATGAAGATGATATCATGAGCATCTTCGATTGCTTGATCAAAAGCAATAAGCTTCAACTGTCGGAGGCGAAACGACCAAAGGAAGTTGGTAAGACTGACCATCCTAAATATTGTGTTTATCACAGGTTTATAGGGCATCCAACTCGAGCATGCTACGTGCTCAAGGACAAAATCCGAGAGATGGTCAACTCTGGCGCAGTTACTCTCCAACAGGACAAGAAGACTATGACGGTCAATGTCATCTCTATGCAATTTCGTGACTTCCCACCGCAACTAGTGCAAGATGGTGTCATCTCCATTCCGAGGGCTACTCTTGAGATCGTGAATCTTTCACCTTCCCAAAATGAGGGTCTTATTCCGCTATCCACTGATAAAGGAGAAATCATGTGGATTCATCTTGATCTAGTGGCAGATTTTGAAGCGCCTTCTTCTTCCAATCGAAAGAAGCATTCTAAAACTAAATCGAATGGCTGCAAAATGGTATCCTTTGAACCTATAGCAGAAGAAGAAATTTTAATCGGCACCAGATCTGGGAGACCTTACCTTCGAGAGTATCCCGAAACTCAAGAGAATTCTGCTTCATCTTCTGAGGTTATTTCTGCATCATCTTCCCCTGTTAGAAATATACCATCTACATCTTCGCCAGTAGTAGAACCAAGTCCTCCCAAACCAACATCAGCAGACAAGGAAAAGCAACCTGTCCGCTTTGATAAAGCGTTGAAGAAGTCCTCATCTCTCGGACTTGAGAAGCCATATAATTTTGACATACTGGCTCAATTAGCTAACACTCCAGCAAGATTGTCAATCTTGAACTCTTACGTCTCTCAAAAGAGACTCGAGAAATGCTGAGTGAGGCCTTGATGCAGGCTGATGCTTGTCTTGCTCTCCTCAAAAATCCTAAAAAAGAACATGTCAGTTGTACACATTATCATAGTATATTTGAATTGATGTCCAATATCACCTTTACACAAGATGACATGCTGTTAGAAGACAATCGTCATGATCGTCCTCTCTACTTCACGGGATATGTGGACACCATGAAATTTGATCGCATTCTGATTGACCCAGGGTCTGCACTTAGCATCATGCCGAAGACTCTGCTGGACGCTTTGAACATCCTGGTGCACAACCTTTCTACAACTATCACTACTATCTTAGGGTTCAATCAAGGAAGAAGTAAACTTTTGGGAAAGATACGCCTGAAACTTTAAATCGGCAATCTTCGTATGAAGGAGACTTTCTACGTGATTGATAATCATGGCTCATACAATGCTTTGCTGGGAAGACCATTCCTCCACGAACACAATATTGTACCTTCTACTCTCCACCAATATTTCATATATGTGGATGACAATGGAGAAGTACGGAAAGAAGTTGTAGACTTAAATCTTTTCAGGGGGGTTGAAGCATACTGCAACGATTCTCGTATGTACGAAGAGAAATTCATGAAGGTGGTATTAGCAATGGATACTGACGAAGAACAGAAAGGTGTGCCAAATGACACTATGGTGATCCCTGTCAAAGGACATACTCCCTGTCCTCAGTCTTCCAAGACATTGACTATTTACCTTCATTCTCACAAGAAGCAGCCTCCTGGTGTTAGACAGGAACAAAGGGAGCTCACCTCTTTTGAGTCACTTGTAATCGACCTTTGTCGTAAAAAACCCCTCCCTCCTTCTCGTTCTTCTTCTCCTCCTATGGTTATCAATCTGACTAAGCCTTCTAAGGCTAAAGGTCCTATTGTAAATGATGATGTAAAGATCAATAAAGTAGCATCTTCTTTGCAGTATACCGATGTCTCTTATCATACTCGATGTTATTTGGATATGCTAGATAGCTTCAAACCACTTACAATAGGAGTTGTATCATCTTTTCAAAATGTGGTATCACTTGAATCAATACAAGAATCGTTCTTCCTAGTTCCTTCTCGAAAGAAAGGCGAAACTTCTATACTTTTTAGTAAAGGAACAGAACAAAAAATCATGCTTGACAGCGATAATAAAAAAGATGATACAGGAAGGCTACAACTACGTCGTTATAGTCCACAATCCAAGGCAATCATCCGTAAAATGGACTATGATTTCAAAACTGGCCTTAATGGTGGTAAAGGAAGACGAACTCATATTCGTACTCCTGCTACACGAGGAAGAACAATACCATATTATAGCAAAATAAAACATGGGCTGGGCTATACTTCACCAGTTATAACTCCATAAGCCTCTGAATCTGATAAAAATGCTAATTCTTTATATTCCATTTCATGGGACTCTGACACCAGTATTGGTCATGTCCATCGGGTGACAGTATCTTCTAATATGGTGTCTGCCGAGTTCTCAGAAAATGACGAGGATGATATTGAAGAAGCTCCTGAAGCAGATCCTTGGACACAAAGGATAGACACTCAGTGGGAACTCCGTTTTGAACAACGAGAACCACCTACCGAAGATCAACTAATCCAGATCGATGTTGGAGAGAAAGGTGTACCACGACCGATCTTCATTAGCAAGAATCTCCCAGAGGATGATAAACAAGAACTGATTCACCTCATTCGTGAATATATCGATGTCTTTGCCTAGAGCTATGAAGATATGCCGGGTTTAGATCCTCAGGTCATAACCCATAAACTTAACATTTTGCCTAATGCCAAGCCAGTCAAACAATAGCAATGGCGATTCAAGCCTGAGATAATGGATGCGATAGATGACGAAGTCAGGAAGCTTATTGCTTGTGGTTTTATCAGAGAAGAACAACATCCTGACTGGATAGCCAATGTTGTACTAGTCTTGAAGAAGATCGAAAAAGTTCGAGTGTATATAGACTTTTGAGATCTTAATGACGCTTGTCCTAAAGATGAATTCCCTCTCCCAATTACTGATGTCATGATCGACAAAACTTGTGGATTCGAATGAATCTCTTTTATGGATGGATTTTCTGGATACAATCAAATCCGGATGAATCCTGAAGATGAAAAACACACTTCATTCCGTACTCCCCGTGGAATATGCTGCTCATGCCTTTCGGTCTTAAGAACGCGGATGCAACTTACCAGCAGGCTTTGAGTACCATCTTTTAAAATCATTTACGAAAGACCGTCGAATGTTATGTTGACGATATTGCTGTCAAAAGTCATCTAAAGGAAGATCATATCCAAGATTTAAGAACCATCTTCAATCTAATACGCCAGCATCAACTCAAAATGAACCCCACCAAGTCATTTTTGGGAGTCTCTAGTGGCAAATTTCTCGGATTCGTCATTACCTCTAAAGGTATACACGTCGATCCCGAGAAGATCAAAGCCATTCAAGAGATGCGTCCTCCACGCAACCTAAAGGAGCTACGAGGATTCCAGGGTCAACTTGCTTACATCAGGAGGTTCATTTCGAATTTGTCTGGACGTTGCAGACTATTTAATCAGTTAATGAAGAAAGGTGTATCTTTCATTTGGACAGAAGAATATCAACGAGCATTTGATGACATAAAGCAGTATTTGATGAGTCTACCGGTCCTAGTACCACCGATCTCAGGAATACCCTTCTTGATGTATGTCCGGGCGATGGACCATTCACTGGGAGCTTTGCAGGCTCAGAAGAACAAAGAAGGTCATGAACAAGCTATCTACTATCTTAGTCGGACGTTGATTGGAGCTGAACATCGTTATAGTCCGGTAGAGAAGGAATGCTTAGCCTTAATGTTTGCTGTTCAAAAGACAAGATATTACATCATCGGCCAAACCATTCATGTTATTTCCTGAGTCAATCCTCTGCGGGTCTTAATAAAGAAGCCCAGTACAGTCAATTCTAGGCTTGCTACATGGGCCATATTATTAGCATAATATGACATGGTGTATGTTCTACAAAAGTCTGTGAAAGGCCAAGCACTCGCTGATTTTTTAGCAGCTCATCCTGTCCCTGAGACATCTAAACTCTATGATGAGGTTCCAGACGAGACATTGGAATCAAATATGATCTCAGAAGAATTTCCTACTTGGCGTTTATTCTTCGACGGAGCATATAGAATTGGACCTGGAGGCATCCTTATTGCTGGAGTGGGAATTGTTCTTGTTTCACCAGATGGATTAGCTATTCAGAGAGCTTATTCCTTAGATGAGTCATGCTCTAACAATGTGACAGAATACAATGCCTTGTTCATTGGACTCCAATTAGCTAAACAACTAAATATTGAATATCTTGAGGTATATGTTGATTCTAAGCTGATTGTTAATCAGGTTAGAGGTACATAGGATGTTTGACATCAATATCTGGTACCATACCACGAAGCGGCAATCCGAATAGCTTCCTCGTTCAAAGGGTTCTTCATCAAACATGTACGTCGAGCATGCAACACAGAAGCTGATGCCTTAGCTAACCTAGCAGCGGTCTTAGCAATTTCGGTCAAAAGACAACAAATGGTTGTTATCTCAAATAGAGAACTGTTTTGTATTGAAAACAACCATAACATTGAATTAAGTAATTCAACTGAAGTCAATGTCATCAGCGAAGATTGGAGAGCACCTTTCATCGACTTTGCAGTACATGATATACTACCTGAAGATCCTAAGTAAGCTACAAGTATTCGCCGACGATCGCTTCGATTTTATTATAATCGTACCACCAAAACTCTCTTTCGACGAATTTTTGATGGATTACTCTTAAGATGTCTTGCTGGTGATGAAGCAAAGCAGATATTACGTGAAGCTCATGATGGCATTTGTGGAGCACATCAGCTCGGTCCTAAATTACAGGATCGTATCCAACGTATGGGCTACTACTGGCCCTCTATGGTATTAGATGCCATTGACTATGCAAGGAAATGTCGAGCATGTCAAATTCATGCAGATTTTATTCACCAACCGTCGAAATTTTTTCACCCGACTGCTGCCTCATGGCCCTTCGAAGCTTGGGGCATAGATGTAATTAGTCCTATCAATCCTCTTTCGTCTAAAGGACATCGGTTTATCTTGGCTATAACCGATTATTTCTCTAAATGGGCTGAAGCCATACCTTTAGCTGAAGTGAAGACTGACAGTGTTATCAACTTCATCAAACATCATGTGATATACAGATTTGGCATACCTCGTCGTATCATCCATGATAATGGACCACAGTTCGTCAGTCAGAAGTTTACTAGGTTCTATGATGACAACCAAATCAATAATGTTGCTTCTACGGCCTATAATCCTGCAGCCAATGGGTTAGCTGAAGCATTCAACAAGACCATCATCAAACTCCTCAAAAAGTTTGTCTCTACTAACAAACGTAATTGGAGTGAGAAGCTTGGAGAATGTCTATGGGCTTATCGCACTACAGTCCATAATCCCACAGGTTGTACACCTTTTTCTCTGGTATATGGATGTGAAGCTGTCTTACCGCTGGAAATTCAAATTCCATCCTTAAGAATTGCCATTGCTAATGAACTTACCACAGGAAACAATGATCGTCTTCGACTTCAAGAATTAGAGGCGCTCGATGAGAAAATGCTACTAGCTCAACAACATATCGAATTATATCAGGCCCGTATCTCAAAAGCTTTCAATCGCAAAGTCAAAGTGCGAACATTTCAGAAAGGCAAGCTGGTTCTTACGGCCAGACATCCTATGACTATGACCCACATGAGCAAAAGCAAATTCGAGGCAAAATGGAAAGGTCCTTATATGGTGAACAAAGTTTTCTCAAATGGAGCCTACCAATTAACAGAGATTGATGGCAGAATTGCTATGATGCCTATCAATGACAAATTTCTCAAGAAATATTATGTATAAAAGCAAAATATTTTCATTCAAAAAAATGATGTAAATAAAACTCATTTTTACTCGCATTATTTAAAAGCATAAAGAGGTACATAATATCAATGGCGAGGACGAGGACCCGACCCTTCCTGGTTAAATACATAATTTGTCAGCAATTCAAACATCTCATTGTCTGAAAACACCAGCAACTCACAGGCAGCTGTCCTCACGGCTTCTTCTTCAGCAGTCTTCCCAGGCTCCACCAACTTGGCAATTAGGTCCTACTCTGGTGTAGGAACAGTTGAGCCTTCCCTCACTTCTTTCTGAGGAGGCACCGGAGGCTCAGCAGGAGGCGTCTCAGTCGTATCTTCAATCTTCGGAGTGAGCATATCTTCGGAAGACATTCTGTACTGAGGGAAAAGAAGTTGACAACATCTACAGAAGTTCTATTCTATTTATAGACAGAATGACTAGATAATCGGCTTCGAGAACCAATGCGACTTTTCCTCCTCGAAAGAAGTCCAAATGTTCATTTATTCACTTTTTCTCCCTAAAAGAGTCCGATTGTTCATTCATTCTCCTCCTCGAGAACCGAGGTGACTGTTCATTCATTCAGTTTCTCTCCCCTAAGAAGTCTGACTGTCCATCCATTCATTCATCAGTCTTAACATTTATTGTCTTTTATTTACTTTCTCGTAAATAAAGCCATAGATGATAAATCCTTAAATCTAAAACAGAAAAAAGAATTTACGTCTTCCGCACCTCTGAATTCCAATATCTACATCAGCAACTTGTCACGTCCCTATCACCTCTGACAAAGTTGTCTATTGAAATAACAATATTTTCAACATTATATTCTGCCACGTCCACATTACCTCTGAGAAGATGTAATAAATATCATTATTTTCTAATCAAGAAATATATCACGTCCAATACCTCTGAATATATTTTTTATTCTGTTGCTTATATCTATAACAAGGTATGCAACAAGTAATGGAACCACAGAAAAAACTTCTCATTTCATTTCCTTTTGATTAAAATGTTCAAAAAGATACATCATAAAGAAAAAGACAACAATTTTGGTCATTTTATTCTGAAAAGTAAGTGATGAGATCCATGATCCGCTTCTTCAAGGCTTTAGCTCTTTCGGTACAAGAATCTAGTACCCGTTGCCTGGCTTCAAACCTTCCTGACTCTGGGTCAAATGGGTGCAGGGCGGCTGTTTGACGGGCTAGTTCTTTGTTTTATAGCCGGACAAA
This sequence comes from Iris pallida, assembly GCA_029216955.1. Taxonomy (NCBI): domain Eukaryota; kingdom Viridiplantae; phylum Streptophyta; class Magnoliopsida; order Asparagales; family Iridaceae; genus Iris; species Iris pallida. The sequence goes on from JANAVB010021799.1 coordinate 14,595,509, forward strand.
GTCATCCTTTTGACACTTCAAAATGTCTAACTGGTTGATAGTAGCCTGATGTAGCTGAGTTTCTTTTTTTACAACCTACTTGGTGGCTTTGAGCTCTTTCTAAAGCCGGGCGATTTTAGCCTCCAGATCAGAAGCTTTCTTTACCTCATCCATAGCTGTAGCCTTATGACGCTCGGCAGTAGAGGCTACTTCAGAAATCTGGATATCCAGCTCGGAAGATTATCTCGTGAAAGCCAGTAAAAAAGCTTTAAAATTGGCTTTATTAGTTTCAGCCTCACGAGCCATAGCTTCGTATTCTGCATTCAATAGCAGCTCAACATCTCCTCTTTTAAGGTCTTTATAAACCTTAATCGACTCCTCTAGCTCATCCAAAATGTACTCTAGGAAAGTGGCCTGAGCCTCATCTCCTTGGCTGCGGATGCCTCCAATTAAAAATAAGGAAGGATTTCTGACTATGCTGAATGAAACGTCCTCTCTCTCCATTACCCGATGAATTAAAGGCTCCAAAGATGTGAAGAAGACTTTGGTGAAGAAAGCCACCACAAACTTATTAGCCGCTACAACACTTGGGGTGGCTACCACTTCTGTTAGAGTCTCTACAACTTTAACAGGTGGAGGCGCTTCATCTTGTGCACTGGTGGACCCGTGTATATGGGAAGAGCTCCCTTTTCCTGCTGGGGTTCATTTGTCCAAGGGAACCATCATTGAGCTGGTGGTTCCTATAGGTCCTTCTGCAATTTACATATGCCATCTGTTAGAGCGATGTACGATGTTGAAGGAACTAAGATAAATAAATAATTTTAGAAATCTACCTGAGCCGGGCATTGCATGTGGAGTCTCAAGAGGTCTGGATGGTTCCATCTGAAGCTTCGACATGGTGTCCGCAGATACCGTAGCTTGACTACTTCCAGCCCCTGATTCAGTTTGAGGTGGCAGAGCAATTGGAGTCTGATCTATTAACTCTTCAGTATTTACCACTCCGGATGCCTCGGGTTGAGTTACACCTTCTTCTTCAGGAATTCTGGGTTCATCGATTCTGGGATTAGCATGCCCTTCATCGACAACCAAGTTTTTCTCACCCTCAGCAATTGACTGGCCTTCATCGGCCGGTAATTCTTGAGGTGATGGAACATCCACTAAAATCTGTTCCTCCTTAGTAGCACTATTACAGTCATCACCAAATGATTCGTCACCATAGTCGCAATCTGCTAACGCGTCTATCATCTCTCGATCCTCTTAAAAGTGAGTAGGATCTTGAGCCTTTGGAGAATTTATCACTCTTTCTTGAGGAGACAGATCTTTCTCTGGAGAGATGGTTACCGGAGTAACAGGAGTTGGTGAAGGAATCGTTATCCCCACCGCAACAAGTATTTAGCGGGAATACTTTCTACAAAATATCCAATCTTGGGGCCTCTACAGTCAGGGAAGAAGGCTGGATATTTGTTGAAGTAGCCACTGTAAATAAAGGAATCAATCAAATGTACATCTTTGAGATAAAAATATATATCGATGTATATCAAAATCCTGATATTACCTTCCCGATGTGGTAAATCTTGTTCCAGATGGCTGGTAGATTCCGTCGGTGGGGGAGGGACAGAAGACGTATCAGTTCTCCGAAGAACTTGTCAGTTCACTAATAATTTTCTCCTGACTTCCCTGTATGGTGATGCAACCAATTCCTCAACAGCTTCGGTGCGATCATCATCCAAATCGATCAAGGCAGTAGATGTTTCTTCTTGAGTAATCCCTCTTTGTTTTTGAATAAAAGAAGGAGTGGCCTCCTTCTCTCCGGGAGAGGTACCAAGGAGCATCTGTTTAGACCGAGAACGAGTTATTCTCGTAGTCGTTGCCTCATTTATGACCAATGAGGTTTTTGCTTCTTTTCCTGAGATCTAGGCGAAGCAGGTCTATCATCAAGTTGAAGGAGGGCCGTTGTCTCCTTAGTTTTTCTTTTTCTTAACCCCTTAGCAGGGGATTTCTCTTTCCGTACCTTTAAAGATACGTCCAAAGGATCATGTACCTCATCCGGATAGTTCTTGACAATAGAAGCTTCCAGCGGTGGATCTGCGGGATCTTTATCCTCTACATCTCAAAATGATTGTGCAGTGTGTTCTCCTAATTGAGATCTCTTATCACTTGGAAAGCTATGAGCGAGATGGAAGCTTTCAGTAAAAGTGTTTGTCGAAGTATAGAAATTTGCGTATGTATATAACATACGCGGGCCTTGCTGAAGATTATAGGGCATAGAAAATACAGCTTTCGTGCCCCTAGCGTTGTAATATCTCCAAGCCCTAGCCCCATCAATCAGAAAGCCTTTAGCCTGCAGACAAGTAGTGGCATTACCCACATGTAGTTGATCATAGCCAAACTGTCGTGTAAATCGACTTGGCAAATATGGCTCTAAATAGTAGTCTTTCTCAAATCGATAGACTAAGTGAGATGGACGGATCATCTGTAGCCATAAAAAGATGGGTGGACTTAGGCGGAGTGATGCTGCATCCAGATCCATCAACTGTGGAGGGATAGTCTCATATCCATGAGGAGGGAGGACACATTGAAATCTCCATTCAGATCCACGATTCAATGCAAACCTATATTCCGAAAGAGCAGTGTAATTCCAATGAGTGCCGGAGTAACGTCGGATGAAATCTCCACCGACAGTTCCTATATCGGGATTCATCAGACATGGATGGTGAAGCAATAACCATCCGAATAAATATGTGTAAGGCATTTCAGTGCGAGAAATATCTTGCCTCGCCGTCTTATCATGAAACATGGTATGCACAAAAGAATGCAATCCTACATTTAAGCGGCAGGTCATTGCCGATAGAAGATCCATCTTATACCCAAAAACGAGACGTACTGCAGAAAACAGAAAGCCTAGGTGGAACCTATCAACTACACTGGCTCCTGGAACTATGAAGCATCGCAGCCATAAAGAGAGAAAACATGCTAGCTGGGCCTCTTTAGACATGGATCTATAACCCTGTCTGAGATAACTTTGGATGGTGGTACCAGCCTTAAACGGATGCCAGTCTTCATCTAGTCCGATAGCTTCATATTTGTGTTTCTCCATCAAATATTGCACATCGCTTTGACTGATGTAATGACCCGCTCCGCCCTAGCGGAACGCCGATTCAAACGGCAAGTATAACGACTCAAACGAGCCGTTGACCCGAAGAGTTGGCATTAACCTGATAAAGAATCGATGCCAGGCTTACATTGGCTCGTCAAAGATGAATCCAGACTTAGACTTTCAAAGGCGCACTCGGAGTATCGCTCGGCCGATGCGAACATCGCTAAGGTGGGTGGCTCCGATGAACCCGTCTTTGCTTAGCCTAGACACATAATAATACGGACACTATAGCTAGAATCACTAGGTGATGACACCGTGCATGCTAATAAAGGACTCAACGCACCTAGCTAAGGGAATAATCCCATCTTGTATGCTTGTATAGAATATGGAAAAGAACATGGAAAAATACGAGAACTCTCGCACCTCGCTCCACGCTCGTGCTAAGGCACAAGCTTACATTCGAGTTCCCTATGCGTTCAACAATGAAACAATGAATGGATTACAACAATGAAACGGGAAGACTATCAACATAGTCGCTCCGAGTAGAGTATAGCAACATTGAAGGACTATAGGACTGATGGGTCGCCAAGGCGACTCCCGCACTGGGAGTTGCGTAATGCGTGAATGAATGAATCAACGAATGAATGAATGAATACATGAATGAATCAATGAACGAACGAACAAGTGAAAGAAAGGAAGAAAAGAAAGAATACATGAAAGATAAGAAAGGAAAGAATGGTTAGCGACAGGTGTGACGGACACGTGCAACGGAGCTCGCTACCCGCGCTGCACGGACGCCAACCTGGTCGATAACGCATTGTGGCTAAGGGTTAGCCTACGGCTCGGAGACAGCCGTTAAGTTAAAATGACAATAAAATACGAAATGGTCGTGGACGGCTCGTGCACGAGCGAAAAAGGATTCCAAGGGCAACGAACGACGATTTCGTGGCCGGCCTAGGCAGAATCATGGCCTACGGGCGGACAGAATGTGCGGGCTTGGGCACATAACCAAACGTAGGGCCGGTTATTCAATAGTCTATCAAGGTGTACCAGCCATCATGCTTGATAGATGAGAATGCCACAGGGGAAAATGTCCAAAATGGCTGACATGCCAGCGACCGGTGCATATAGATTTAAGTGGGCTTTGCTGGTGGGAATCCACGTGCAAGTCCTTGCATTGAAATCAAAGTAGTCTAAAGTTAACTGAATGAAGCACCTTATGAATAGGCTTGAATATAACACACAAAATGATCGAGAGAACTTCGAGCAAACGAGTTAGAAAACACGCCAACGACGCGTTAGAATCTAAGGCGGGAACACGCCCTTGGCACTGAATGTTTACGTGAATCATGTTAAGTTGAAATATATGAATCGTTGACTAACTTGGTTTACATTGAACAGGGAAGGCCAGACGGTAAGTATGGGTAAGTCATGTATGTATTTCCATGCGATACTTGAAATTGGCAACACGAGATAGGCTATGAAATATGCCATGAAACTGATCCTAAGGCAAGATTAGAAAGACAATGAATGATAGACGGTGCACAAAAGTAAATAGAACGTGTTTGGTAATGATAGCGTTGTGGGCGAGCTAGCCTCCCCACCAGTGCATAACAATGTACAGATAACCCCACAGTCTGCTTGCAGGAAGCAGGAAACGTCGACGGGTGCGGAGCTTTCCTCGAACGTGCTAAGGCGCGGAGCTATCTCTAGAGCCTTGGAGCGTTGCAAGGAGTTGGAGCACCATATACAGGACATAATGTATCGGAACATCGCCATGAATTATTCCATCTTGTAAGCCACTTGGCACGCCTTTTATGTTTCAGGGAGAGAGAGCTTGAACGACTTGTAAACTCGGCCTAGCGCCGCTTGTAAACTTCTTGAATATCAATAAAGAGTTTGAATTTGCTTCAACTTGTGTTCGTTTACTTTCCGCTGTAAATGGGGACACTCTGTGCGACTCTGTGGCCTAGCTCAAATCGGTCGTTTCTGGAATTGGCCTTGCACGGGCGCAACCTAGGCCCGTGTGGCATCATGCCTTAGCGAGGACGATTGCTCCTACGGGAGCGGGGCATGACAGATTGGTATCAGAGCACGGCTTCACGTCCTTGGACTTCGTTTCGATTTTCTCAGTTTTGAAAGCTCGGTTGGAAAATAAAAGAAGTGTACGCTCTCTCTCGTTGTGCCTTGGGATGTTCCATACAATAAGTCTAATATTTTCAAAAGCTCGTACAAGCACTCGGTTGAACGGGATCGATAGGCGATGGCCTATGTGCCGAACCACAACGTACTTAAGATGGAAGGAACCGATGCTAAGAGTTAGCAAAATGCAAGACGTGCTTGAATAACCTTACGCTGACAATAGCGAACGAGTACACGAAATCGAAGTATAGTTCGAACGGGATGGTTATGCACGCAGCCTTTTGGCTAAGTTGTGCCGAGTATCGCGCACCTAGACTTTATGGTGCAAACGAATTGCGAGCGAGATTGACTATCGCTCGGACTAGAATAAGGGAGACTTAGAATGTATGTTGATAGAGACGCTACTTGACCAGCGCTAAAACGAACACGGGGAAATGGTTCTTAGATTTTGAGGAATGAACGAACGCGCAATTGGACATGTCGATCGGGAGTCGAACCTTTCGAGGATTTGTAGAATGACTTGACTCCGAGTGGTGTATGTGATAGCTTCGAAGAAGAATAAGAGTGAGCGTCGACGACCAATCGAGTGGCTCGAACCCTGAGTGGTGTATGGACGTTATAGAAAATTGTTCGAGCAAAACTAAAGGACTTACAGATAGAACGAGTAAGTCGGCGAGGCGATGCGATCGCACAAAGCCTTAGAATGCGTCACGCTTAGTTGGTCGTGACTTCGAATGTCCCGAACGAGATGTCGTTCGGACAACTTGTCAATGGGCAACGCAAGTTAGAAAATGACTCAGAACGATGAATAAAGATGAATGGTCTTGATCGAGGAAACTTAGAGGATCGTGCATACGATTTTGGATTGATTCAAATGAATTATGACTTGAGTTTGAACAATGATCTTGAAACTAGCTTGAGGAAGAGTGATGGAACTTGATCTTGAATACCGAGGAAATTATGGAATATCCAACTCGGACAACAGCATCAACGCACGACTCAAAATCGGTTGCAAAGGAAGACTGTCAGGTTACGCATATCGTCGATGGTATTGAGGCGTATTAAAGATCGATATGCGATAACTCGGGGGTACTCTGACTCGGTGAATGACGATCGTGTAAATGTCATTGTCCCGTTGGATGCTATACTTGGGATGTTAAAAATGTGTCGAGGAAGAGATAGATTTAGCTCGAAGATTTTCTAGTCGAATGTATGACGGTCAGACTATCGAATTGATTTGGCTTGGATGAAAATATGAATGCTTGGATTTGCTTCGTTGACAACCACAACGTTGACGTTCTTGTCTTATGCGAGCGCAACTCCAGCCTCGCATATACGTCGTGTCGGATTATGGCGATCACTCCGCGTGAGCGCTGATATGGTGATTCATACAGCGGGAGTGATTGAACTTGGATGGCGTGGCAATCTGATTGCTTCGACTTGTGGTTTGATACGAAGGTGACTTGAGAATGAATCGGTGTGCTTGATGATTAAGTTTGAGGATTGAGTAGGTCCAATCCACGTATCGAGAATGAATCAGTCTAGACGCAAGCAAGAGTTACGCCCCGATGAGAATGATTATTTCGCGGGAGCGTTGCATGGTGATTCATGAACCACCGTGGATAATCGGACTTGCATGAGATTGGGGCACAACATATTGTCAAAGCAAGATGAACTCATGATCGAATACATGAATTGGTTAGAATAGATATGTGAAGTATGTCAATTTAGTGATTTGAATGGATTTGAATTCGATGCGGTGCGCGATGGATGCCTTGATGCGAATAGGTGATCGTGCTCGATGTTTAGAAATTAAGTGACGCGAGCTTGGGTAGAAAATCCCGTACTACCGACTTTGGTTTGACCCTAGGATTGGGGTCAGTGTTGGCATTATTGTTGGGGAACTATGATTCCAATCCTAACATTGACTTAGCCTCGAAAAGATGGCCTAGCGGTTAGGCGAGACGTCCTGTTTCATGAGTTATCAATCGAAAGATTGATCTTGAGGATTGGCATGGATGGATAATATAAATCACGAATATAGGAATACCCCTCACGAGATTCGGCTGACATGCATATATTTCAGGGACGCTTGAGTATGTGCACGATGCGACTCGAGTGAGAATGACAAATTTCTAGATCATGCGGCTTGGCTGAATGCATGTATTTTGGGGACGCTTGGAATGTGTGCACGATCCAGCCAAGTGATACATTGAGTTCAAGCAAGACTTGAGGAATGGAAGAGTGTCGAAGATCTTAAAATTGCGTTAAGTAAAGGATCGATACTAGTACGACCGTGGCTCGAAATCCAAAAAACGTGTGAGCGAGTGTGCGTGAACGACAATGAGATTGGCCCTAAACAAGTGAATGATATGGAATCGATATCGTGTAAGTAAAAGTTGGTTTAACAAATTGAGCCATTGATAGAAAGATATACTCGATGATAGTACAATACGTGGTCTTGAATCGGACGAAAATTACTTAGACTTGGTCGACCCCGCTAAGTAGAAATCATAGTGATTTCGTGAACACGAACGCTTGAGAAGCGAATCGGATCATCTCAATGACCGAGATACACGAAAGTGAGTTTGCCTCAACCCACGACCCGCGCATTTGATGAATTACAACGTGCCTCGTGAAACCATTTTCGTCCCATGACATGGAGAAATAGAAACCAAGACGAAGAAACACTTGAATTGAATAAGCGCCAACAACTCTAAAATGAATGAAAAGTTATTCAATAAAATTGACCAAACGTATGCGACACGGAACTTAGAAAAGTATCGAGTATGGTTCGATGCCATCGAACGATAGAGTCGTTCGATAGAATTGTCTAAGAAACACGACGACACAAGTTAGGGAACGGTAGGATGACATGCACTCAGGAAGTCTCGAGGACGAGACTTGTTTTGAGTGGTGTATTATGTAATGACCCGCTCCGCCCTAGCGGAATGCCGATTCAAACGGCAAGTGTAACGACTCAAACGAGCCGTCGACCCGAAGAGTTGGCATCGACCTGATGAAGAATCGATGCCAGGCTTACATTGGCCCGTCAAAGATGAATCCAGACTTAGACTTTCAAAGGTGCGCTCGGAGTATCGCTCGGCCGATGCAAACATCGCTAAGGTGGGTGGCTCCGATGAACCCGTCTTTGCTTAGCCTAGACACATAATAATACGGACACTATAGCTAGAATCACTAGGTGATGACACCGTGCATGCTAATAAAGGACTCAACGCACCTAGCTAAGGGAATAATCCCATCTTGTATGCTTGTATAGAATATGGAAAAGAACATGGAAAAATACGAGAACTCTCGCACCGCGCTCCACGCTCGTGCTAAGGCACAAGCTTACATTCGAGTTCCCTATGCGTTCAACAATGAAACAATGAATGGATTACAACAATAAAACGGGAAGACTATCAACATAGTCGCTCCGAGTAGAGTATAGCAATATTGAAGGACTATAGGACCGATGGGTCGCCAAGGCGACTCCCGCACTGGGAGTTGCGTAATGCGTGAATAAATGAATCAACGAATGAATGAATGAATGAATACATGAACAAACGAACAAGTGAAAGAAAGGAAGAAAAGAAAGAATACATGAAAGATAAGAAAGAAAAGAATAGTTAGCGACAGGTGTGATGGGCACGTGCAACGGGACTTGCTACCCGCGCTGCACGGACGCCAATCTGGTCGATAACGCATTGTGGCTAAGGGTTAACCTACGGCTCGGAGATAGCCGTTAAGTTAAAATGACAATAAAATACGAAATGGTCGTGGACGGCTCGTGCACGAGCGAAAAGGGATTCCAAGGGCAACGAACGATGATTTCGTGGCCGGCCTAGGCGGAATCATGGCCTACGGGCAGACAGAATGTGCGGGCTTGGGCACATAACCGAACGTAGGGCCGGTTATTCAATAGTGTATCAAGGTGTACCAGCCATCACGCTTGATAGATGAGAATAGCACAGGGGGAAATGTCCAAAATGGCTGACATGCCAGCGACCGGTGCATATAGATTTAAGTGGACTTTGCTGGTGGCAATCCACGTGCAGGTCCTTGCATTGAAATCAAAGTAGTCTAAAGTTAACTGAATGAAGCGCCTTTTGAATAGGCTTGAATATAACACACAAAATGATTGAGAGAACTTCGAGCAAACGAGTTAGAAAATACGCCAACGACGCGTTAGAATCTAAGGCGGAAACACGCCCTTGGCACTGAATGTTTACGTGAATCATGTTAAGTTGAAATATATGAATCGTTGACTAACTTGGTTTACATTGAACAGGGAAGGCCGGACGGTAAGTATGGGTAAGTCATGTATGTATTTCCATACGACACTTGAAATTGGCAACACGAGATAGGCTATGAAATATGCCATGAAACTGATCCTAAGGTAAGATTAGAAAGACAATAAATGATAGACGGTGCACAAAAGTAAATAAAACATGTTTGGTAATGATAGCGTTGTGGGCGAGCTAGCCTTCCCACCAGTGCATAATAATGTACTGATAACCCCACAGTCTGCTTGCAGGAAGCAAGAAACGTCGGCGGGTGCGGAGCTTTCCTCGAACGTGCTAAGGCGCGGAGCTATCTCTAGAGCCTTGGAGCGTTGCAAGGAGCTGGAGCACCATATACAGGACATAATGTATCGGAACATCGCCATGAATCATTCCATCTTGTAAGCCATTGGTACGCCTTTTATGTTTCAGGGAGAGAGAGCTTGAGCGACTTGTAAACTCGGCCTAACGCCGCTTGTAAACTTCCTAAATATCAATAAAGAGTTTGAATTTGCTTCAACTTGTGTTTGTTTACTTTCTGCTGCAAATAGGGACACTCTGTACGACTCTGTGGCCTAGCTCAAATCGGCCGTTTCTGGACTTGGCCTTGTACGGGCGCAACCTAGGCCCGTGCAGCATCACGCCTTAGCGAGGACGATCGCTCCTACGGGAGCGGGGCGTGACAACTGAGAGGCTCAAAGAAACGAGGATTACAAGCTTGGCTTTCAAGTGGCTTATCCTCCCATGCATGGCCCAGGAAGAGGTACGACATCCATTTGGTGATATAACAAGTACATACAGTGGCACTTTTATAGTAGAGGGAGCAAATTTTGTAATAACACAGCAGTTCTTGAAAGACAGCGATCAACTGAGGATTGTCTTCTAACATAGTATCCAATTCTTCATTGGTGGACATGTACTCTTCATATGGGTTATCACCCACTGGAAGATGAGAGAGAAATCTTATTTCATGAAGTGCAAATCCTATTTCTCCATGGGGGGTCATGAAAGTTCCAGTCTTATCGTTATATCTCTCTACTAAGGCCAGAAATATATGAGCATTCTGGCGAATGCCGTAGACTGTAGTCCAGATGGCATCATAAAGTTCTAGTTCAAGGAGTTTATCCTTGAACTGATCCAAGATCCAGGTGGTTAAGTTGCTCCAGCATTTCATATCTGGGTTAACTAGACCTGTCATACGCATGGCACGATCTGGATATATCCCTTCAACCTTCATGAATGTATTTGTAAAGATGGGTACCCTGACTGGAAGGGGTAGAGATGAATCCTCGGAAGGAATACAACCTGGTCTTAAACCTCTCAAGTGAGTGCTGTAAAAGGTGTCCTTGTGTTGCGGACCCATTCTATAACAAATTTTTTCAACTCTGGCCTGTTGGATTGGAGTCAGGTCCCATGACATTCTTCGGGGGTAGCTCACGAATTCATATTGAGATAAAGCCATATACCTTGATATTTCAGTGAGGTATATGATTTTTTTGCCGCATTGGTATATTCTATCCTCTTTCTTTGCCTTAGGCTGGGAAGTCTTCTTGATGGCATCCCCAAATAAGAAAGCAGGTTTCTTATGGACCACACCATCAACTCTCTCTAGGGGTTCTTCGTTCATTAAACTCAGCAGAGTATGGCTTTCTTGGGCCACAAGAATAGTCTTTCGTGCTTCAGGGCCGTCATACTGAGGAAATGAAACATGAAATAAGTTCTTTTTATACTCTGGGACATTAAAGGCTGAAGCGAATCTCTCAGCATGATGATCTTCCCTGAGGTCAACTGCAAAGAAACAGATAAACAGAAGTTAGATTTCTGCTAGAAAAATGCACAAGAAGCAACAAGAGTGCACAACAGTCATAAGTACAAACAACTATGTTGCGCTATCCTTATAATGAGCGACAACTAGGTTGTGCGACATCCTAGGTTGCACGACAATTAAGTTGCGCGACATCCCGGGTTGCGTGACATACTGGGTTGCGTAACAACTTGGTTGTGCGATATCCTTGGTTGCGCAACAACTGAGTTGCACGACAGCATGCACAATACGGTTCGTAAGAACGAACAGTGCTCAAACAAGCAACCACACCCTAATAAGGGGTGGCGCAAAGTCTGTGATGCACCAAACACTCTAAAAAGAGGGGCGCTAGTCATTTAAAGGGGGTCGGCCACCATGATCAAAGTTGTTCGTTCTCAGTCACCTTCCAAAGTAGAATTAGCCGTTTCTCATCGTGAAGAGGGAGGCACATACTGCGGCACGCGAGTCGGCAGAGCACGGGTCGAGTGTTTAGCAACACCCTTCCCTTTATCGGCGGCGGTCTTCTTGGGTGCTATTACGTCGAGAAGATGATCGGAGGGAAGATCGAGAAAGCTCAAAGGATTCTCAAAGAGTTCTCTCAGAAAATTAAAATAAGTGTTAAGGATTAAAAGTCGGCTAATAGGTTATTAAAGCCTAAATAGAATCCTAAAAGTCACCCCAAGCTGCGCATAAAATATTGTAACAGCTCGTTGTTTTCCATAAATAAATTCACTTTATTTATTGTGTATCTGAGAAAATTACAACTGTTGGAATCTAATCTAGAAGACGATTACTTTATCCCTTGGACGATGCGATAAAGAAAACTCAAACTTTGAAGAAACTTGGACAGCAACTGGGCAATCTCTCTGTTCTCTCTGAAATTGACTGTAGTGTCTGATGAAGATGAAGAAACTCTCTTTTATAGAGTTCAGGATAACTGTCCTTAAGCATACGCTCAGGTAGTTACTTGACGTGTGCATAACTGCAGGGACGCGTGGCAAATTCTGATGGAGACACATTAGCGTGCGGTTGAAAGTAGTGGAGCATATTCAGGAGAGATTGATGGCATGAATGCCACGTTGCATAACTTCTGAAGAAGTGGATAACTGAGTGCAGGACACATGAGAACGTGTGTTAACTGCACGTTGAAAATCATCCTGGACACAACTGTTGTGATACGCTGCTTTAGAAGAAGAGTCATACGCTAGCTTTTGAAGGCACATGTCTTGCATACGCTGACTTGGACAACGTAGAACCATATAAAGCTGATACGCTCACATTATTGACAGGGAGTCGTATGGAAACTATATGCTCACTTGACAAGGAGTCGTATGGAATCCATACGCTCACTTGGTTGGGAAGGAGTCGTATGAGATCCATATGCTCACTTGGTTGGGAAGGAGTCGTATGAGATCCATACGCTCACTTGGTTGGGAAGGAGTCGTATGAGATCCATACGCTCACTTGGTTGGGAAGGAGTCGTATGAGATCCATACGCTCACTTGGTTGGAAAGGAGTCGTATGTTTGAATACGTGGCATGTTTGAATAAATAGACACGTGGCCATCATCAATCTTCTTTGATACGCCATATCTTTCAATAACTGACAAAATCTTTTCGAGCGTCATGACTGCGGATATGATGGCTGACAGACTGTCAAAACTGACAGTAATGATGGCTTTTACATTTATGAGAGATGCTGAGCTGTCTTCGTAAAAGACAAAACCGACTCTTCGAAAACCTATACGACGGCTAGTCTCCATTGGACAGCTGTCTTTGCACGAAAGACGAAGTGTCAGATTCATCCTTTATTAAATACATGCTGTGCTGTCATCTCAGAAAATAATAAAATATTTACTGAGCGTACGGCCTTTAGATGAGCGTATGGCCTTGACTGAGCGTATAGCTTTGAGCGTATGGCTTGGACTGAGTCTTATATCAGCGTGTCATAATTTTCACACCCTACAAGACCCCCTTCAAAGTTTTTGAACTTTATGAATTTCAAAAGTTCGAAATTACTTTGAACTTTAAAGTAAGAATAAGTCCTGACACGCTGGCATGAGTTTGTTATCTTCCTCAATATCAGTGCAAATCTTTTAGGGATTTTGTTTAAAGAATATCCGCCGTTTGAACTTCTTCCTTTCTTCTATAAATAGGTCTTCAAAAACCTATTTTATTTTTTTACCACAGCTTTTGCCTTCGAGAGAGAAAAGAGCTTTCAGAAACTCAAGATCTTTCTTCTTCTTCTTCGTCTTCAACTCCATCTCCATTAATGGCACCCAAGGTTGATGCTGCTGCGAAAGGAAAGGGGAAAGCCCCTGAAGAGTCATCTCATCCTACCGTCGACACTGCTACCACCAAGAAGACGGCCAGTCAGCGTGTTTTACGCAGTGAACGGCCATTGAAATCTCTTTATGGTGAGGACGAAGATGATGAACAAATAACTATTCCCCTTTTTAGGGCTCTGGTTAGAACAAAACTCAGAAAACGTATCCCTCTTTAGGGTCAATACGTCAGCAAATACGCTTCCCTCTTTAGGGTTTAGCCGTATTCCATGTTTTTCGTTTTTACGAAAAATATGTTTGGAGCGTATATCTGTAAGATACGCGTATTTTTGATAGAGATACCAAAATACGCTATCTTAAAAGAATATGCTATGGCAATTTGTCTCATTAAGATACGCTAACTCCTGTGTTAGCATATTTTTGATGATCATCTTGTCAACCATATGCTGATACGCTCAAACTGATCATAAACTGAACTTTTAAAATCATTCACTTAAGATAAACTGAGCATATACTGAACTTTGAGTCTGCCATACGCTTAAAGGAAACTGAGCGTATATTGAACCTTGAGTCTACCATACGCTTAAAGAAAATTGAGCGTATGCTGAACCTTGAGTCTGCCATACGCTTAAAGAAAATTGAGCGTATGCTGAACCTTGAGTCTGCCATACGCTTAGTAAAAACTGAGCGTAAGTTGAGCTATACGCTTAGTAAAACTGAGCGTATGTTGAGCTGTACGCTTAGTAAAAACTGAGCGTATGTTGAGCTGTATGCTTAGTAAAACTGAGCGTATGTCGAGCTGTATCATCTCTTGACATTGAAGATTTTTAATACTTTATTCTTCATTTGCAGTGGATATTCTGGCTCAGAAAGCAGAATTTGAAGGAAGTATGGGAAATAATTATAGAAGTGATCTATCACATGTTCGTTTTCCCCAATTTGACGGACCTTCCACAAGAATAGCTCTGTTGACCAATCAGGAAGATGATACTTTGCTGAACCTGATGAGTGGACTGCCGTTACAGAGTATAGATGGTGTTGCCCATTTGAAGCCAGCATTCCTTTTTGGAGATGCTATTGACATGAACTCCCAGCCTGCTCTGGACAAGGTATCATACAGTTACTATAGGGATGGTGATGTAAATCAGCCTATGTATTTGACTGGTTTGACAAAGAGTATCAACATAGCCCGTTTATTCCATTCGGGCCAACAAAGACAGATGAAGTAGGATATTACTCCATCCTGACAAGCTAAGGCTGGGTGGATTGGATATCGTCAAGGAAGGTTTCGCAGTGGTACTGAACCACATGTCACATCTCTGCGAGGACTGTTACCTGCCACCATCCCTCCTGAGGACTCGGCACTGCTGAAGCCAGTCAGAGTCCCAATTTTTGCCAACGAATTTGCTCAATTAAAGAATGCCATCTACCCAAAACAGTCAATGAGGCTGACTGGTCTTGTAAATCCAGAGAACACTAGATGGACTGCTCTAGTGAGATGGATTTTGCAGAACTTCGGTGCACAGTTGAAGGCGATAGGTTTATATGATGCCATTAAGTGTACTGCTTATGGTTTCAAACCAAACCCGGATCTGTTTTTGGCATTAGCGGAGAGATATAACTATCGGACCGGCACCTTCATGACCCCAAAGGGCGAGATAGGATTCGCCCTTCATGAAATGGCATATATATCTCAGCTACCAACAGCAGATTTGCCATATGAAGAATATATCCCTTTTGTTGACGAAATGAATAAGATTTCTGCAGCCAACCCACTAATTCTTTATGTATTTGAAGAATTAATGTGTCATTACAGCATCTGTAAAGCTTTTTATAAGGGACAAGGTGGAGAGGGGGACTCCAATTGCTATTCTTCGACGTGGATGGCTTATTTGTTTCAAGGCCGCACTGACGAAGTTCAAAAGAAGAAAAAGACCGAGCAGTATGTCAGTAAATTCAAGCCCTTGAGTCAAGCCGAGATTAACAGATTAATCCGGGAGACTAATCATGATGACATTGTCATCGAAGAAGACATCGACAGCTACAAGGCCGGTGATAGGTTAGAAACCTATATTAAGCAGGGTGGCCGAGAATTCTCCGCTGAAGGTCATCTGGCCGGATTCATATCTCTTTGGCTGAGGAAATTCGTAGTTCCTGGCACCTGTTCGGTAGACAGGATGCACAGAGGAGTCATTTTTGCAGCAGTCCGTCTGGTTTTTGGGTATAAGATGGATCTATTAACGGCAATGACCTGCCGTCTGAATGTCGGATTAAGGGCATATACAGATAGGATGTTCGAATTGGCACGGAAGAGCCTGACGTCCTTTCCTCGGGTAGAAATGCCCTTTACATACTTGTTTGGATGGCTGCTTCTACATTTTGAATCCTTGATGAGTGCTGGGATGGCTAGGCCAGATGATACTTTCCTTGAAAGGTACAAGCACATACCGAAATGGAGATATGACACTTTAACCGATTGCAGAACCATCTTGAACAGGGGAGAACTATGGAGCTTCACCTGTGTTCCTCCCCCTGTTGGTTATGAGACCATGCCCGGGAGATTGATTGACGGCGTTGGTGCTAATGAGTTGGATGATGTCCAACATGAATGGCTAAAGAGAATCAGGCTATCTCATTTAATTTGCCGCCGTGACAACATCACATATCTAGAGCCATATCTTCCGAGCAGATTTGCTCGTCAATTTGGTTACGATCAGTTGCATGTGGGCAATGCAACGACGTGTTTTGCTCATCAAGGCGGGTTGGTTGATGGTGCCAGAGCTTGGCTGTATTACATTGCCAAAGGTACATGGGCTACCTTTTCTATGCCAGATCCAGTCAACTATCGGAGAGGAGCTAAGATATTGGCGTCCTATGCCAGATTTTATGTATCAGCTAATACCTTTGATGAAAAATTTAGCATCTTAGGTAAAAGCTTTATTCATATTGAAAAGAAATCAACCAAATCTGCCTTGCCTAGAGATTGTCACGACAAGGAAGATCCTCTGGCCACCGATGAAGTTGATGATGATGTTTTGGAAACTTTCTTCTCTGATGACCTTCATCAACCATTGCATGTGCCTATCGGGAGTGCTGAAGAGAGTATATCTGTTGATAATACACCGAAGAGGAAGAGGAGTAAAGGTGCTGCGGGTCCTGCCGTAAAAAGAGCTACTCGAGCAGAGACTCGAAGTCGCGGAGGAATTACTATTCCCGAGAATTCTCCTATTTCTGAACGAGCCAGAGATGTTGATGAAGCAGGTAGTGATCCAATAGACAATTATCCTACTATTCCTTTAACCAAAAGAATAGGAAGGAAAGTAATAGTTTCAAAAACTAAATCCGTAATTTGTCTGGATGCAGAGAGTCCCACCGATCGTGCTATGCGATTGGCTGCAGAAAAGCAAGCTGCTTTTGATTTTTCTGTAAAGACAGAAGAAGAAGAGATTCCCGAAACTGCTGGGTCTTCTAGGCCTTCTGATATAGGCTCAGTTCCACCAATGGCCGATGATGCGCAGGAAATTAGTCAACCTGCGGTAGAGGCCGAACATCAGACTGAAACGGCTAATGACTTACTGATTTCGGGAGAATCAGTGAAGGAAGCCACTCCTCTCAATCCAATTGCTGAAGCTTCGGAGAGTGAACAAGTTGACTATGAACCATCGTCTGATCCTTCTGGAGAAGAAGACATGGAGATAGACGATGAATCACCGTCAAAAACACCAATCGATGCACTGAAGACAATTGGTCAACACTCAGGGTTGACACCAGAATCGGAGAGGCATCTGGAAATAGAAGTTCAAATTCCGAGTACTTCTGGGGCGGGAAGCAGTGAAATAAATCCCGTGTCAGAAAGTACCCTGAACAGACTAAGAGCCGGATTGAATGATCCGAAGGAGACTGGATATGAACCAACTCCAGGTAATATTTTATTCATCAAAGTTTTGTCTTGTCTTGGTTTTATTGTCTTTAAATTTCTGATCATGTTTCTTTAATTCCAACAGCTGTAGGAACTGCACCGGCTATGAGTTCTACTCAAGCCCCACTTATTCAAACTGAAGTGGGTGAAGGGAGTTCCCATCTGTCGAGTTCTCCGAAAGCATTAACTTCAGCTCCAAGAATAGAGGCTCCTCCTGCTCCTTCCCCTACTATTACAGTGACTCCCAGTTTTGACACAGGGATAGCAAAAGTCATGGGCATGTATTCAGATATTATTTATACATATCTGGATACATATTCGAGGCGACTCATGAAAGATGAGACTATGCCCTTTTTGAGTCTTCGAGAGGCGATTAGTTTCCCACGTTCAGCCTTGAGACAATCTGGTTATGAGGCTCAATGTGTCTTCTTTGAACATCTCTTGAATGATTTAGAAGCCAACATCCAAAAATATTAGGAGATTAAAAAGAAAGATATTAATTCTCTGACTGCGGCTGAGATTGCTCAATTGGAGAATGAAGCTCAAGCTCAGCACATTGCGCTGACAGAATTCCTTGCTCAGTCTTCCAAAGAGCTAGTGGCGAAAGACGAAGAAATCATAAGTACTCGTCAGAATATGGAATGCCTAGAGCAAAATGAAGCGTCAAAAGCTGAAGAACTTAGAAAGCTGAGGGAAGAGCTAGCTCGTATTCAGGAGCAAATTGCCTCTGTGGAAACAGAACAATCAAAGATTGCTACTGATCGTAAATCTGCAGCTGAACGCTGTCAAGTTTTACAGCAGGAGCGAGAATTGATGCAAACTAATCAGATTGAGGAAACCAATCGCCGTAGCTCTATTATTGTAGAATATGACCAACGGATGATTGGAGCAGAAACAGCAGAGCGAATCAAGAAAGCTCATGATGAAAAGCTGAATAATGTAATCGTTCGTATTCAGGAGATCATTACTCCTCCTAAATAGTTCTTTTACATTTATCATGTATTGAAATTTTGATACCCATTTGTAATCATTGTTCTGATTTTGATTGAAATGAATATCTTGGTTTGATTTCAATTCTGTGGATGATATTTTTGTAGAAAACATGTTCAGAGGTAAATAATACATGACATATTTCAATAGAATAGAATATACAAATAAACTTTGCAACTCTATCATGATATTAAACCAAAGATTTTTAGTTTAATACTGATTAGAGAAAACAGAATTCAGATATAAAGATATCTTTAGATTCTATTTTCCATGATCTTTGGATTCGGAAATCAAAAGACGAGATATCATTTTCATAGAATAGAAAATATGATACATACTGAGATAGAAAATTCAGAGGTAATATGGACATGATTTTCTATTCAAGATCTTTATTAAAACCACTGGGGATCTAATAAAACAAAATATCAAATTCTCTGGAAAGATGATACATGGTGGAATATCAGTTTCCTCTGGGGATAACGATATCGAAATAACTTTTGTAAAGAAGAATTTTATTTTTGCTGGGGAATGACGAAAATATTATACATAATATTTCTTTAAGAATTTGCCATTGATAGGCATCATCATGACTTTCCCATCCATAGAGGCAAGCTGGTATGCTCCGTTAGAGAAGACTTTGTTTACTACGAATGGGCCTTCCCATTTCGCGTCAAATTTGCCTTTGCTCATATGTGTCATGGTCATAGGACGTCTGACAGTAAGGACCAGTTCTCCCTTCTGATATGCTCTGACTTTAACTTTTCGGTTAAAAGCCTTTGAGATTCGGGCCTGATAAAGCTCGATATTTTGTTGAGCATACAATCGTTTTTCATCTAGAGCTTCCAATTCTTGAAGTCGAAGACGATCATTATTTTCTGTTGTAAGTTCATTGGAGATTGCAATTCTCAGAGAAGGAATCTGGATCTCGAGGGGAAGAACAGCTTCACACCCATACACCAAAGAGAAAGGCGTACATTCGGTCGTATTGCGAACTGTGGTGCGGTAGGCCCATAAACATTCACCAAGCTTCTCGCTCCAGTTGCGTTTGTTGGAAGAAACAAACTTTTTCAAGAGTTTGATAATTGTTTTATTGAAAGCTTCTGCCAATCCATTAGCTGCTGGATTATATGCTGTAGAAGCTAAATTATTAATCCGATGATCGTCGCAAAATCGAATAAATTTCTGACTGACGAACTGCGGTCCGTTATCATGGATAATACGTCGAGGAATTGCTGAATCGATAGATAACATGATGTTTGACGAAGTTGATAACACTAGAAGTTTTAACTTCAGATAACGGGATTGCTTCAGCCCATTTGGAAAAGTAATCAGTTATTGCTAGAATAAACCGATGTCCTCTTGATGATGGTGGGTTGATGGGACCAATGACGTCCATGCCCCAAGCTTCAAAGGGCCATGATGCCGCTGTTGGGTGTAAGAACTCTGACGGTTGATGGATAAAGTCTGCATGAATTTGGCAGGCTTTACATTTCTGAGCATATTGAATAGCGTCAGCCACCATCGTGGGCCAATAATAACCCATACGTCGGATACGATCTTGAAGTTTAGGACCTGGTTGATGAGCTCCGCAAACACCATCATGTGCTTCACGGATTATCTGTTGTGCTTCTTCACCAGAAATGCATCGGAGGAGAAGACCGTCGTAAGACCGACGATATAATGTCTTCGTCGTATGACTATAATAGAATCTGAGAGATCGACGCCGGATAGACGCTGCTTCACTCGGATTATCAGGAAGTATGTCATACAAAACAAAGTCTAGAAACGGGCGTCTCCAGTCTTCAGTTATGGCTTCTGTTTCATTAGAAAAGACATATTCCATAGTAGAATCGGAAGAAGACGAGGATATATTGTCAAACTTTAATCCAGCATCAAGGTTGAGAGAATCTTTGTCTGGTTTGTGAGGAAAAGCCAAAGCCAAATTATTCTCAACACAGAATAGTTTCCGGTTATAAACCACTATTACTTGCTGACGTCTGATGGGTATAGCTAATACAGCAGCAAGATTAGCTAAAGCATCAGCTTCTGCATTATAGGCTCGTCGAACATGTTCAATAAAGAAACCTTCAAAAGATGAGTCTATAGAGAGTGCTGCTCGATGATAAGGTATCAAATCCTGATGACGAACTTCATACGTTCCTCTGATCTGATTGATGATAAGCTTGGAGTCTCCATAAACTTCCAAATATTGAATATCTAGATGTTTAGCAAGTTGAAGGCCAATGAGCAATGCATTGTATTCGGCTACATTGTTTGAACATGATTGATCCAGAAAATAAACCATCTGAATAGTTAGACCTTCTGGGGATACAAGAACAATCCCAACTCCAGCGACAATATCGCCGTTAGGACCTATTCTAGATGCTCCATCAAAGAATAGACGCCAGGTAGGAATTTCTTCAGAAATCAGATTTGAATCCAATACTTCATCTGGGATCTCATCATATAATTTAGAATCTTCTGGAATCGCATGAGCAGCCAGAAAATCAGCAAGAGCCTGTCCTTTAACTGACTTCTGAGGAATATAATGCATGTCATATTGAGCTAACAAGATTCCCCAATTAGCTAGACTGGAGTTAAGAATACCAGGTTTCTTCATCATAATTCTGATGGGATTCACTCTGGAAATGACGTGAATCGTTTGACCGATAATATAATGTCGCATTTTCTGAACAACAAATATTAATGCTAAGCATTCTTTCTCGATTGGAGAATAACGCGGTTCAGCACCTGTCATTGTGCGACTGAGATAATAAATAGCCTGTTCATGGCCATCTTTATTTTTCTGGGCAAGTAATGCACCAAGAGAATGATCCATGGCACGAACATATAGAAGGAATGGTATTCCCGAGACGGGAGGTACCAAAACTGGAGGGTTCATGAGATACTGTTTAATATCGTCAAATGCTTTTTGACATTCTTCGTTCCAAACGAAAGATACACCTTTCTTCAGAAGTTTGTTGAATGGTCTGCAGCGTCCTGATAAGTTAGAAATAAATCTCCTGATATAAGCAATTCTTCCTTGAAATCCTCGTAGCTCTTTTAAGGTGCGTGGAGGACGCATCTCTTGAATGGCTTTGATCTTCTCGGGATCCACGTGTATACCTTTAGCGGTAATGACGAAGCCGAGAAATTTACCACTAGAGACGCCCAGAAAGGACTTAGTAGGGTTCATTTTAAGTTGATGCTGACGCATTAATTCAAAGATAGTCTTCAAATCTTGGATATGATCCTCCTTTCGTCGACTTTTGACTGCAATATCATCAACATAGCATTCGACTATTTTTCGTAGATGTTCGCGGAATATAGTGCTCATTGCTCGCTGATATGTTGCTCCTGCATTCTTGAGACCAAACGGCATCACTGTATAACAGTATGTACCGATTGGCGTTCTGAAGGAAGTATGTTTTTCATCATCTGGAAACATTTTGATCTGGTTGTATCCCGAATACCCATCCATGAATGACATTCGTTCGAAACCACATGTATTATCGATCATGACATCAGTAATTGGAAGAGGAAACTCGTCTTTAGGACAAGCCGCATTGAGATCGCGAAAGTCTATACAGACCCGGATCTTGCCAGTCTTTTTAAGGACATGAACGATGTTAGCCACCCATTCAGGATATTGTTCCTCTCGAATAAATCCAGAAGCCATAAGCTTGTTGACTTCAGCTTCAATTGCATCCATGATGTCTGGACGAAATCGTCGCTGTTGTTGTTTGACCGGTTTAGCATTTGGCATGATATTGAGTTTGTGCATTACAATCTTCGGATCTAGTCTTGGCATATCCTCATAACTCCAGGCAAAGACATCGATATAATCACGAATAAGTTTAATCATGTCTTGTTTATCCGTTTCTGAAAGACTTTCACTGATGAATATTGGTTTAGGAGACCCTTCTTCACCAACATCAATTTGGATCAGTTTATCTTCAGTAGGAGGTTCCCTCTGCTCGAACCTGAATTCCCATTGATTATCTAATCTTTCAGCCCATTGTTCCGATTCGGGTGATATTTCAAAATCATCCTCATCTTCATCATTTTCTTGCGGGCCATCAACAGAGACCATATTGATGGATAGAATAGAACGATGGAGATCGCCAATACTCGTGTCAGAATCCCAAGAGAGGGAATCGGAAGATTCAGATCGTTCATCTTCATCGGATTTTGAATCTTCATGGACTATGTTGATAAAGGAAGTAGGAGCAATGTAACCTAAACCACATTTTGTCCTTCCGTATTTTAATGGAGGAATTCGAACAGGCATTCTTCTTCCTTTTCCATTATTGAGACTGGTTCTAAAGTCATAACCCATATTCTTGATGATATTTTTAGATTGCTGACTGTAGCGACGCAGTTGTAACCTTTCAGTATCGTCGTTTATGTCATCTTCTTCCAAATTAGGAGGATTCTGGGGTCCTTTATAAAAGAAGATTGGATTTTCTCCCTTCTTTCTAGCAGGGACCACGAAGTATGATTTTTGTATGGATTCCCATGATACGTCTGTATGAAGAGTTTGAACAACCCCTATAGTTAGTGACTCTAAGCTATCTAGTAATTGTAAATAACTTTGTACATGATTACAGACATCAATATACTGCAAAGGAGATGCTTCATTAATATTAGATACTATATTTATAACAGAAGGCTGAGCCTTATCACACTTAGTCAAATTAATGACAAAAGGGGGAGAGGAAGAGCGATCAGAAGTTTTGTTTCGATTAAGATCGATAACAAAAGGCTCAGAAGAGGTGAGCTCCCTTGAAGAAGATCGTGGATAAGTAGTACGTCCACTGACTGGAATGACTAGAGTATCTGGTCTAGCCTGAGAAGGTAGAGAGGGAGTGATACGTCCACTGACAGGAATTATCAGTGAGCCTTGTGGAGCCTGGGCAGGTGATGAAGTGGTACATCCACTGACAGGAATTATCAGTGAGCCATCTTCAGGTGATTTAACAGACTGCGGAGGAGTAATACGTCCTTTTACAGGAATAACAAAAGTGCCAACTTTTGCTATCTCATCATCATTATCCATAGCTTGTAAGACTTTTGAATATTCATCTTTGTACATGCGAGCGTCATTGAAGTAAGCTTCAACTCCTTTGAATGGATAGAGATCTGCAACCTCCTTTTGAACTTCTCCATTATCATCAACATATTTGAAACACTGATGAAGAGTCGAAGGAACGACATTATGTTCATGCAAGAATGGTCTCCCTAATAGAGCATTGTATGAGCAACCATGATTGTCGATGATGTAAAAAGTAACTTTAGTGCGAAGATCGCCTATTTGAAATTTGAGGCGAATCTTGCCCAAAGGCTCACTCTTTCCTTGATTGAATCCCAAGATGGTTGTGATAGTGCTGGAAAGACTATGCACAGGTATTTTCAGTGCATCTAGCATAGCTTTTGGCATAATACTGAGAGCAGATCCTGGATCAATCAGGAGACGATCAACCTTCATAGAATCAATATATCCTGTATGATATAAAGGACGTTCATGTCGATTATCTTCTAGCAGCATATCGTCCTGCGTAAAGGTAATGTTTGGAATAAATTCCAATACATTATGGCAATGAGAAACAGGTTCTGTTTCCAACTTCTTGAGAAGATTTAGGCAGGTTTCTGCTTGCAGCAGTGCTTTACTTAGAGTTTCTCGAGTCTCTTTAGAGAGGCGTAAGAGCTCGAAGATTGATAATTTAGCTGGGGTATTAGCTAGTTGAGCCAATATATCAAAATTATAAGGCTTTTCAAGTCCTGTAGGAGATGATTTCTTCAATGGTTTGTCGAAGCGGACTTGTTGTTTACCTTTGTCAGCTGCTGTTGGTTTAGAAGGAACTGTCTCAACAGGAACATTTGAAGGCTCTTCAGTAGAGACTGGTATTGGAGCTGTAACCGGAAGGACATCAGAAGTTTCTTCAGGAATTTCAGCATAATCTTTCAGATATATTTTTCCTGACCGAGTTCCAGCATGGACTTCAACTTCAGATTCTGGTTCAGGGTCTATGGAAACCATGTTGCAATTCTTTATCTTGCTCTTGGTTCTTTTATGTTTGATGAGAGCTTCATTCCAGAAACCAAGGCCAACACGAGATTGATTATGCCTCATAGTGATGGCTAAAGGTGCTCGGAGTCCCTTGCCTGAGTTCAAACCAGGAGCAGTGGCTAGATCATAACCCATCTTCGCCATCAATTCACGAGATTGTGAACTGTATAGATGAAAAGCAGGCTTGTACCTATCTTCAGATTGAGGTACAGATTTTATCTCCGTAGGGAGTGAATTTCCTGCCAAGATGAAAGTAGAGGTTAGATAAAAATCGAGTGTGAAACTAGAAGTCACATTGCATGACTTAGTCTTCCCGAACTTCTTTTTAGATGGTGGAGTCTTCCGAGAAGAAGAGGAAGATGTCTCAAACTCCGTCATTAAATCCAGGTGAATCCACATGATCTCTCCCTTCTTAGTTGTGACAGGAACAAGTCCGTCATTCTGTGCTGGTGGAATGTTTACAACTTCGAGAGTTGCTTTGGGGATAGGAACAATCCCACTTTCTACCATTAAGGGAGGAAAATCACCGAACTGCATTGAAATTACATTTGCTGTGACTGTCTTGTCTTTGGGTGTCAGTGTCACAGCTCCTGATTTAATCATCTCTTGAATCTTCCCTTTCAATACATAGCAAGACCGGATTGTATGACCCGGCATTCTATGATATGGACAATATTTTGGATGATCTGTCTTATTGGCTTCATCAGGATTTTTAATTTCTGGCAATTGAATCTTATTACCTTTGAGCAAGCATTCAAAGATACCCTGAACATCGTCATCGTCGAAAGAATATTCTTCCTTCGGCCGAGGAGGTCTCTGTTGTTGATTTATTGGAGCTGGGGTAGCTTGAGTAGTCTTTACCTCTTGACTACTGCTTTGGAGATTGACTTCAAGAGCTTCTTTCCCTTTGCGATTGTTGGGTCAAGTACTATTGCTAGCACTCTGATTTGATTCCTTGGGAGCCATTTGTACCCCCAGACCCTTGAAGGTCTCAGCACTGACTTCAGCAGCCTTGGCACTGACAATGAAAGAAGGCCAATCTTGGAACTGAGTGGACCCTGTCCACATGCTGATAATTGGTAAGAGATTCGACTTGCAAGTGTCGATAGTAACAGCATCGGGAGTTCCGAGAGGCATTTTGAGGGCTTCTCTTCTGAATCTTTCAATGAAGTCCTCGGTGGTTTCATTATTTTTTTGTTTAATTCTTATGAGGGCTGACATGGTCTTGTCATTAAGCCCTTCATAGAATCGTTCAAGAAATATTTGCTTGAAACCAGCAAATAAAGTAATGCACCCATCAGGGAGACTTCTATACCATTCATAAGCCGTTCCTTTAAGACACCCAACAAATACCCGAGTAAGGAGGGCGTCACTTGGTTGCAGTTGATCAGTCATTACTTCAAAGTGATTAATGAACTGACTTGGGGAGGTTGTCCCATCAAAGAAAGAGATGGTTGGAGGTTTGTATTTTGGTGGATATGATACCTGCTTCCATTCTATTGGGTAAGGTTGCTTGATACCTAACCTTTGCAGACCATCCTTCTGTTTAAATGCTTCAAATTGAGTTTGGAGATTCCTTAACTCTTTAGTAACAATTCCAGAAGATTGAGGAGTTGTAGCTTGTTGAGTGTAATTGGGAGGAGGAACTGCAGCATATGTACCACCCCCAGCTCCAGACTGACTTAGAGTGGGTTGTACAGGAACATTAGATTGTACCCCCGGAATAAGAGAGGGTTCCGGGTTTGGAACAACAGGAGTATTTAATACAACTGGAGGGGCTGTATGTTGGACTTGCTGAGTTTGATGCTGAGCTTGCATAAGAGTGTGCATAGCATTCAATGTATCTGTCATAGCTCGCAACTGTTGTTCTAAGGAAGAAATCCTTTGTTCATGAGCTTCGTTGCTAGTTGAAGGTTCATGATTGCCCTCTGCCATGTAAGTAGTAATCATTCGAGGAATAGATGATAAAACGGTCTGTTCTGAATCATCACTGTGTGAGTCGGTATCTTTCCCGGGACTATTTATGGGAGTCAATACTGGAAAATTGGATTCTCCAAGGAAGTCCTCTGTGATCTCCGGAATACTACTTGGATGAGAAGAAGAAGAGACTCTGGCCAAGGCTCCGGTCCTGGATCGGGTGCTGAGATAAACACCATCTTCAGAGTCTGATATAGCATCAGACCGTATACTACCCCTAATATTTCTGGAGGTCATATTTACAGAAGCATAAAGAGGTTCATCTTCATCCAACATTGGTTCATATTGAATCCGTTCGAAAACAGACTGTCTTTTTGGTGAACAACAACATTGAATTACAACTCGAGGTTGGAAGTTACAACCATGCTTTTCATGGCAAATATGAGCAATATCATAGCCTGATGGAGTGTCAATTCTCCGTTTATTTTGCAAATACTCCCGGAGATCTGTAGGAACAGATTGGGAAGTACTTGAAGATAGTTTCTGTGTAGAAACTTGTCTTTTGTTCTTCTGTCTTCTCGGTTCCTGAGTGTATAAAGACTGATTAATTTGAGCCACATAGTTCTTGGCATATTCTGCATCAGGGTCTAATATACTTGTCTCAGTGGAATCGAGACGATTCTGATTAAGCTTGTTACGAAGATCCGTAGGAGATCTGACTTTGGTATCAGTCTTGGATACTTGTAATTTGCCTTTCTCAGATCGAGAAATTTGGAGAGAAGGAAAATGGGTATTATTCTGACTGGGAGTCGGTAATAATACATCTTTGGAGGAATTAGCCAAAAGGCGTTTTCCTTTGTTTGATCTAGTAAAAGTACTAGTCAAATTAACTCCAGAGGTAAAGACCTTAGGAGTAGAGGAGTTGACTAAAGAGTCTTTCTCCTTGGTTGGCACAAGATGTGCAAGTTGAGGGGGAATCATTTGTATGTTCTGTGGAAGAGAACCCCCAGCTTGATTTTGAGAAACAGTCAAAGGACTGTATCTGTTAGCATACGCTGACTTCAGTTTAGACTTCTGGTCATACACTGCCTTTTTATTAGCATACGCTGGCTTTGGCTTAGCGTACGCTGCCTGATGTTGGCTTTTGTACGCTGCCTTTGCCGTACGCTGCCCTTGAAATGCCATACGCTCAGAGTCATCAATGGCTAAAGAGCCGACTGCTGTCGTAAGGGTAGAGGGAGAAGGGACTTTGACATGTCCAGAGATGGTTTTCCTTGTACACGCTGACTTGGTTAAAGAACCAACTTTGTCAGCGTGATTAGGAGAAGCCACTGTTTCCGTGTTCAGAGAAGCCGAAGTGTACTTAGTTGAAGTTGAAGACGTGTTCTTGTCAACGTGAGAAGTGACAGAAACGTCTCGGGCTGTTGAAGAAGACTTAGGGACATAGACAGAGCATCCCTTCTTCTTGGCAGCAGGAAGAGCGGAGGAAGCAGTGCGGCCCTCCTTCGCCTTGAGTATTTCTTCATAAGCCGATTGGTCGAATTATACAACCATCGTCTTCTTCGTCAAGCCGATCGACGAAGTATCGCATTGAGTTGTTGCTATCTCGTTGGAGGAGACAGCTTTCCCCAGCAGAGTCGCCAATTTGTTTTCCATAAATAAATTCACTTTATTTATTGTGTATCTGAGAAAATTACAACTGTAGGAATCTAATCTAGAAGACGATTACTTTATCCCTTGGACGATACGATGAAGAAAACTCGAACTTTGAAGAAACTTGGACAGCAACTGGGCAATCTCTCTGTTCTCTCTGAAATTGACTGTAGTGTCTGATGAAGATGAAGAAACTCTCTTTTATAGAGTTCAGGATAACTGTCCTTAAGCATACGCTCAGGTAGTTACTTGACGTGTGCATAACTGCAGGGACGCGTGGCAAATTCTGATGGAGACACATTAGCGTACGGTTGAAAGTAGTGGAGCATATTCAGGAGAGATTGATGGCATGAATGCCACGTTGCATAACTTCTGAAGAAGTGGATAACTGAGTGTAGGACACATGAGAACGTGTGTTAACTGCACGTTGAAAATCATTCTGGACACAACTGCTGTGATACGCTGCTTTAGAAGAAGAGTCATACGCTAGCTTTTGAAGGCATATGTCTTACATACGCTGACTTGGACAGCGTAGAACCATATAAAGCTGATACGCTCACATTATTGACAGGGAGTCGTATGGAAACTATATGCTCACTTGACAAGGAGTCGTATGGAATCCATACGCTCACTTGGTTGGGAAGGAGTCGTATGAGATCCATACACTCACTTGGTTGGGAAGGAGTCGTATGAGATCCATACGCTCACTTGGTTGGGAAGGAGTCGTATAAGATCCATACGCTCACTTGGTTGGGAAGGAGTCGTATGAGATCCATACGCTCACTTGGTTGGGAAGGAGTCGTATGAGATCCATACGCTCACTTGGTTGGAAAGGAGTCGTATGTTTGAATACGTGGCATGTTTGAATAAATAGACACGTGGCCATCATCAATCTTCTTTCATACGCCATATCTTTCAATAACTGACAAAATCTTCTCGAGCGTCGTGACTGCGGATATGATGGCTGACAGACTGTCAAAACTGACAGTAATGATGGCTTTTACATTTATGAGAGATGCTGAGCTGTCTTCGTAAAAGACAAAATCGACTCTTCGAAAACCTATACGACGGCTAGTCTCCATTGGACAGCTGTCTTTGCACGAAAGACGAAGTGTCAGATTCATCCTTTATTAAATACATGCTGTGCTGTCATCTCAGAAAATAATAAAATATTCACTGAGCGTACGGCCTTTAGATGAGCGTATGGCCTTGACTGAGCGTATAGCTTTGAGCGTATGGCTTGGACTGAGTCTTATGTCAGCGTGTCATAATTTTCACACCCTACAAGACCCCCTTCAAAGTTTTCGAACTTTATGAATTTTAAAAGTTCGAAATTACTTTGAACTTTAAAGTGAGAATAAGTCCTGACACGCTGGCATGAGTTTGTTATCTTCCTCAATATCAGTGCAAATCTTTTAGGGATTTTGTTTAAAGAATATCCGCCGTTTGAACTTCTTCCTTTCTTCTATAAATAGGTCTTCAAAAACCTATTTTATTTCTTTACCACAGCTTTTGCCTTCGAGAGAGAAAAGAGCTTTCAGAAACTCAAGATCTTTCTTCTTCTTCTTCGTCTTCAACTCCATCTCCATTAATGGCACCCAAGGTTGATGCTGCTGCGAAAGGAAAGGGGAAAGCCCCTGAAGAGTCATCTCATCCTACCGTCGACACTGCTACCACCAAGAAGACGGCCAGTCAGCGTGTTTTACGCAGTGAACGGCCATTGAAACCTCTTTATGGTGAGGACGAAGATGATGAACAAATAACTATTCCCCTTTTTAGGGCTCTGGTTAGAACAAAACTCAGAAAACGTATCCCTTTTTAGGGTCAATACGTCAGCAAATACGCTTCCCTCTTTAGGGTTTAGCCGTATTCCATGTTTTTCGTTTTTACGAAAAATATGTTTGGAGCGTATATCTGTAAGATACGCGTATTTTTGATTAGAGATACCAAAATACGCTATCTTAAAAGAATATGCTATGGCAATTTGTCTCATTGAGATACGCTAACTCCTGTGTTAGCATATTTTTGATGATCATCTTGTCAACCATACGCTGATACGCTCAAACTGATCATAAACTGAACTTTTAAAATCATTCACTTAAGATAAACTGAGCATATACTGAACTTTGAGTCTGTCATACGCTTAAAGAAAACTGAGCGTATATTGAACCTTGAGTCTACCATACGCTTAAAGAAAATTGAGCGTATGCTGAACCTTGAGTCTGCCATACGCTTAAAGAAAATTGAGCGTATGCTGAACCTTGAGTCTGCCATACGCTTAGTAAAAACTGAGCGTAAGTTGAGCTATACGCTTAGTAAAACTGAGCGTATGTTGAGCTGTACGCTTAGTAAAAACTGAGTGTATGTTGAGCTGTATGCTTAGTAAAAACTGAGCGTATGTTGAGCTGTATCATCTCTTGACATTGAAGATTTTTAATACTTTATTCTTTATTTGCAGTGGATATTCTGGCTCAGAAAGCAGAATTTGAAGGAAGTATGGGAAATAATTATAGAAGTGATCTATCACATGTTCGTTTTTCCCAATTTGACGGACCTTCCACAAGAATAGCTCTGTTGACCAATCAGGAAGATGATACTTTGCTGAACCT
The DNA here is from genome assembly GCA_029216955.1 of Iris pallida. Taxonomy (NCBI): domain Eukaryota; kingdom Viridiplantae; phylum Streptophyta; class Magnoliopsida; order Asparagales; family Iridaceae; genus Iris; species Iris pallida. The sequence goes on from JANAVB010021799.1 coordinate 14,626,256, forward strand.
GATGAGTGGACTGCCGTTACAGAGTGTAGATGGTGTTGCCCATTTGAAGCCAGCATTCCTTTTTGGAGATGCTATTGACATGAACTCCCAGCCTGCTCTGGACAAGGTATCATACAGTTACTATAGGGATGGTGATGTAAATCAGCCTATGTATTTGACTGGTTTGACAAAGAGTATTAACATAGCCCGTTTATTCCATTCGGGCCAGCAAAGACAGATGAAGTGGGATATTACTCCATCCCGACAAGCTAAGGCTGGGTGGATTGGATATCGTCAAGGAAGGTTCCGTAGTGGTACTGAACTACATGTCACATCTCTGCGAGGACTGTTACCTGCCACCATCCCTCCTGAGGACTCGGCACTGCTGAAGCCAGTCAGAGTCCCAATTTTTGCCAACGAATTTGCTCAATTAAAGAATGCCATCTACCCAAAACAGTCAATGAGGCTGACTGGTCTAGTAAATCCAGAGAATACTAGATGGACTGCTCTAGTGAGATGGATTTTGCAGAACTTCGGTGCTCAGTAATTGCCACGATTCAAAGTATTTCGAAGTTTTGTGACATTTTAAAATTCGAAAACTTTGAAGGGGGTCTTGTAGAGCCTAAAAATCAAGTTGCGCCATGTTTGTACTACTCATCAATCAAGTTGCACCCAAAAAATTAAGTTGCACCATAGTTATCAAGCCCATAAATCAAGTTGCGCCACTGCTCAAGTTGTGCCACATATCATATTGCGCCTAATCATATTGCGCCTAAGCCTACGTGGCGCCTGACAGTAAATGTCATTATTATCTGACAGCATTGACAACTGACAACATGTTAAACAAAGAAATCTCTTCGAATCTCGTGAAGCTTGGTGCTCGAGATGATTTGCTGTCATTGATGACAGCTGTTCAGCACGCTCTGCAAGTTGCGCCTAGGCGCAACCTGATCAAATTTACCTTACAGACTGACACGTAACCCAAATGATGCCACGTGTCTATGCATTGAGTTGTGCCTAGGCGCAACCTGATCAAGTGCAGTGTGACTCTTTGACTGAAGTTCGTGCAACCTGACAAAGTTGAAGCGACTAACGTTCTAAAGCAGGATAACGTGGCGCACATGCCACAAATCTCTCAAAATGTGTCCACTACTCTGTACACGACCATGCACATCTCAATCATATGATGCCATGCGTCTAAATACAGTTAGTACATGTTCGAGAAATTGAATGGAAGTTGGCACAACCTGAGGTTGGCGCAACCCGAAGCCGTGCAGTTCAACCTCGCGCACATCAGAATAACTGCTAAAACAGTTATTTCCAGAACTCTACAAATAGAGTTTCCAATCATTATCAGAGAACCATAAATCAAGAGTTCTTGCCAAAGTGCTGTTGCATTCTCCAGAGGATTTAGTCTTCAAGTTCATATAGTCTAAAGGATAAAGCGATCGTCTTCTGATCGGATTCCCAGAATTCATTGTACTTTGTACGATTCTTTTCAAGTTTGGAATAAATTTTTTGATTTTGCAAACACATCTCGTATAATCCCACTTGTTTATTCAATATTCTAACCAACTAATTACACAATAGATGTTACCAATTCTAACTCGAAAAATTTTCCACAACCGATCCAAAATTTTCTAAAGTATTCCGACTAAAATGTATCAAGTATTCCTTTCAAGTTCATTGTCATTCATGCCACCAAAGTTGATAAATCCTATTGCCATATTTCATTTTGATACCCCAATTCTTATCGATCAAATCTTGTACTCGTCATCGTTCGCATCCATACACTTTGTTTGCGACTCATAAATTTTCTCGATTATGATCCATTCTTCAAATTGTACCGTCATTCCACTCTAGTAACATTTCTCGCTGTACTCAAACATTTTCTCGTATTGATCAAGCCAACATATTATCCTCTCGCATAAGCAACTCTCATACCCAACAACATTATTCTCGAAGGTCATTCCTATTCACATTCGCTCTCGCCGATCTCGGCTTCATGTATTATCCAATTCTGTCGTTACACTTTTCCCTCCAATTCCAATCTGATTATCCATTAAAGAATTTATTTCGACTGTCTCAAGGCAACTATCGTCATTCACGTAGCTCAAAATGATTCAACCAACCAAATCCAACCAGCTTTAGGAAATTTTCGACATTCCCAAAAAGGCAAAAATGTTCCGAAACTAACATGATCCGTCATCCCATCCAACATTGTAACATCGAATTTCCCAAATCTTTATTCCATTCCGAAGTTTACTTTTCGACTTATCTCACTCATCCTGACTATACCCACGCAATATCAATAGGAACATCCTACGGGTCTCCAACAGTCAACTTAGCATTCAGTCAAGTCTCTACGGCCATCTAATCTAAGCTAAACCAGACATTCAGCTAACTCATATGAGATGGATAGCTATCAGGAATATACTTATCTCTTATCTTAGAGGCAATCAATTCTTATCATAGGGACAACTCTATCTTATCTTAGGGACAATCTATGATCTGACCAACTTAGGGACATGGGACACCACCCCAATCTTATGAACTTATTCCCAATACGGACAACTGAAATGACATAGCTAACCAATCTGAAACTTAGGCAACCAACCAATATTCTAGGCAACCAACCGACATTCTAGGGTCAAGCCTTTCTTCTCGTACTCGTACTCGGACCATACCCAACGAAGTCTCATTCTAGACTTACCCGCAACCGAAAAAATCTATCCGACAATTCTATCCAACAATTCTTTATGGGTCACACCTGAAGCTATCATATAAAACTCCTCAATCGAATATCCAAGCTTTCAATTTCCACTTGCATAGACATAGCATCTGCTCAATCCAACTTGTATCCTCATATCGTACTCAAATTGTCTATTCAATCGGGTCAACTATTCTGAGTCATAATCCAATATTGTTATCTCAATAGTCTACTATTTAGCATCTTTTCTACGGTATCTTTGCGACATATTCATTTTCCATATTTTTAGATCATCGATACGGTCTGTACTCTTTTAACCAACAAAATAAGGAAACTACATAATCGTATTTCTTTCGAAAGCATCCTTTATGAATTTTCCCTAGTAACAAACACGGACATCTTTTAGCATTTTTTGTTAACCATCAATATTCATTTTGCATCATCTCCTTGTGATTCCATAATAAGATTTACTATTCATGTACCGATCCAATCTCTATGGCACCAATCATCTAGCATTTGTATTTAGGTCATCTAGTGGATATAACATAACTCATTAGCTAAGTCATAATCCAACAATTCTATATTCCACCCAAACTCGTTATTCATGCCACAACATTATTTACCGACAGGGTCTATTACATATCGCTGTACCTCGATACTTATTTGTATCCCAGCCATTCAACTCTCATAAAGAACATATACTCTTTCATGCATCAAGGAACAAGTATTCATTATCTATGCCTTAAAAATCAAGGGTCATAACTTGTTAATTTCGGACACATCAAATTTCCTCAAGCACAACTACACAATATGCTACAGTCATCTATGTCTTCGAGTCCATTCTCTATTTTTCGGTCGTTGATGCAACTCTCTGAATCTTCTAAATCATTCGCAACATCCCGATAAGTGCTTAACATCATCACCAATTTGTCGATGACCAACATGCAATTCGATTTACTCAATTCCAACATCATTCAATATTCGGTCTATAGTTGTTCTCGCAGATCTTTCGATAGCAATACCCCACCATCGTTACTAAGCCTACAATCCTTTTACCCAACTGATTCAAGTAACGCTTAAATCTGTAATTCATTCCTTTTCCAACCAAGGCATTCATTTCATATTCTTAATCTCTTATTACCCAACATAATGCTAACTGTCAAAGTCGAGCGATGGTTCATCCGAACACATCAAAATCTTGCAACGGGTTATCTGAACATAATCATCAAGGGACACGTCTAGCCGTCATGTATCAATCGTAATCTCAGCTACGATTTGATACTACTCAATACCTTACATGTAAAGCAATCACTATGCCATAAACATGGTCAAGGGACATCTCATCACGACGAGGGTATAAGCAATATACCACTAAGAGCTCAAACAATTCCTGACAAAATATTTCCTTCGTATCAAACCAACGTCCAATATGGATTATACATCCTATAGTGGTTATGTTGACCACAAATACCGACTCAAGATTTTGTCGATTCCCATTCACTGAAATCCATGCACATTTTGTTCCAACATACCATGCCATCACATACAGTTGATTGCTGCATAACAATCGACTTCAATGAATCCTACACATAAGACATCCAGCAAACATACCAACTTATTAACGCATCACATCATTGTTATTTGTTTTGGTATCTTTTAGAAATTCAACAAAGCACACATATTACAGTCCACATATTTAGACTTATTGTATGGAACACCCAATGAGCGGCTAGAGGAATCAACGGACTTTCAGTCAATGGAATAACTTAGAATAGTTTGAAAGCAACACAGAATAATCGCGGAAGCACTTTGAGTCATCGTAGAGGCAACTTTAATTTCATCGCGGAAGCAACTTTGATTCACCGCGGAAGCAACTTTGAATAATCGTGGAAGCAGTCTTTGAATCATCATGAAGCAGCTTTGAATCATATTAGTAGCAACATTGATTTGAAACAAATCGAATACGAATCCAAGGATGTAAAGCCGTGCTCTGATACCATTATGTCACGCCCCGATCCTGAAGGATCGAAATCTAGCCACTGGACGTGATGTCGTACAAGTTTAGATTGCACTTGTACAAGGCAAAACCATTACAGTTCCTGGTATTTCTCAGAAAACAACGACAACGCAGTAAAACCGAACAGATAAATTAAAGTCACACAAGATATGAAGAAATGTATCTCTTTATTTATAATTGCAATAGATTATAAGACTTGCATTGGAATACAGAGTTTACAATCGATTTCAAGACTTTTGAATAGCTAACTGAATATATACACTTGCCCTTTAGGCTATAACTGAATATGACAACTTCTTTACAATGAACTTGCCAATTTGGCTACAATCTCACTGGTATAATTGAGTTATACTGTTCCATACAGTATGTCTCGTATAGCAGAAGACATCGTCTTGCAAGAAGAGCTTCTGCACACCCATCCGATTCATCGATGTCAAGCACTGATCAAACGATTTCCCCCATACGTAAACACCTATAATATTGCCCACAACGTGGGTCAGTACATCATCAATGTACTAGCGAGCAGTGCTGGCCCAACTCACCTAAGAAGACAACACTAAGTAATCATATTATAGAACATTATTAACATGGTCTTTCTCGTTGCCTTAGGGTCAATTTCATATTTGTATCCGACAAGAAGTAAAACATGCAAATCTCATAGCCAACATAATTTAAAGCATCCAGTTATCACCCTTTGGTGATTCTTACCCACGGTCGTGTAGCTATCTATGTATATTTATAATACTTACTCAGCCTACACAAGACATTGTTAGGAACAATATTATAATTCAATATAATTGTCATCGTTCAGGTGATTCTTACCAACAGCCGACGTCCTTTCCTGTATTTGAGTAATAACTTACTTTTCCTGTATAAGACATTGTTAGCACTGGACCTATCTATATGAAGGTCATTGGCGATATGCCATCTTGGACCGTCTTCCAGGTATACGACGTCCCTTACAGTACAAGTAGCTAGCCCTACTGAATGTCCCGTATATCGATGCCAGTACGTCGACACCAATCCTTGTTCCCCCTAGGATGAACCGGGTCCATAGCCTCGGATTACCGTTCAAGGAACTACCTTGTCGACAAGTTGTCCATGACCATGGAAGTATATACAACTTATCTATAAAGAAACATATAATGCTTGATAAGAAAAACTAAGTAATTCAGCCATCATTCTTATTCGTATTGCCATCTTGCCATCTTTTTAGGGTCATAGCGTAATCAACATTCTACATCGGCGACGAGATAATAGAATGTTGTTACCCAATCCATTTTCCACATCTTTGATACCATACATCTTTCCAATCAACTCAACGTACTCATCGCCCAATTCTTGGGACTTAGCATCTATTTTAGCATACATTCATTCAGACATAATTCAAGCATACTCACTGCCCAGTCCTTGGGTCATAATATTTGTGTTACCATCTATTCGTCAAGCTAAGGCTTGATATACTCATCGCCCAAGTATTTGGGACCTTTGCCTTCACCTGTCATGTAATTCATCACAACATCGTACAGGATACAGTTTATCGAGCAACAACAGTTTACAGTCATGTGATTAATTATCTTTCATTATCTTTCCCAATTCCATGCAAGGTATTATTGAGCAACTCAACAAGAAACATAGCGTACTCATCCTTATTTTAAGCGTGAAGCTAAAGGATCTTCGAATGGTTCAACACTACTCACATTTATAAGACGATTTCCTGCCACGATCGCCTAGCCTTCTAAGCGATCTTTCGTATAATCCTAAGTCCAACAAGGCTTCATCGAACCAACCATCCATCATAAGGAATCTTACGGGTCAGGGTACTACACGTTAACCATGGATTCATTAATGCTCATCAAAGACAGTTCGTCAGAGACAGATGTCAGATTTCTGCAAGGATGTCTTTTGACTTAGCAAAATTCTAGAAGATTGGATTATACGAGATGACCGTCTTATTTTATTATGTGAGGATGACCATTTCTATTTACATAATTCAACAAAATAACTTTTCCATCTTTGAGCAGAATTATGCGAGGGGAATGATATATATTATAAAGTACACGTATCGACGTGTCATACTTACTCATAGTCGTTTACATACCAAAGTTGTTTTATAAATATACGAGATACCATTGATTCTTTTGCTTGTAATATAGTCAATTCTATTTACATTACGTTATTTTCTCTCATATTACTTGTTAGTATCATATAGCCTATATCGACTTATCTTGGTTCTTGTTATTTCTATTTCATTACCTACTATTTACGGTCACACTCCTCTTAGATCTTATCATGATAGGTTATATTGCATTGTGTAACTCTATTGATGTATTGTACTTTGCTTAAATCATGATTGGATGATTATAATTGACAACTGTAGGCAAGGACTTATCCCCTAATTTCTATGGTCCTTACGAGGATGAGGTAGATGTTTTAGCAATTGATTCAGACTTAGTGGATGATGAGACTGGATATCAAGTATCAGTTATCTTTTATTACCTTCTAGTCGTAGTGCTTATTCCCATTTTAGTTATCTATTTTAGTGGATTTCTTTCTAAGGACTCTTTATATATACTTATGTCGGTGGATTTCTAGATAGATTAGCTATATCATTTTTATTTGAGACATCATTTGATGGATTATTACTTTTTATACTGGGTAGTCATTTCCTGGTTTATATATCTTTATTTTATTATTTTTATGATAAATGAGTTACATTAGCATATTTTGTGATTATACTAATGTTGGATTTTATGGATTACTTGATTATTATGATTCATATTGAGGTATAGACAAGGTACTAACACCAATATGCAACATAAGCTGGATGTACTCACACACTCATACCCAATTATTTGGAAGCAGGTCGTAACACTGACGACTTTGACAAAAAAAGAGTGGTTCCTTGGAGGAGACCAACTCAACTTGTGATTTGGGGGTTGAGGTTAAGAAGATAGGGGATATGTTGACCTTCATGATGGCCAAGATAGAGAACCTTGAGAAGAACTAAAAATCATCGAGCATTCCTTAAATAGTCGATGCAACAACCGAGAAGGACGATAATATTCTATCCATAATGTGGGAGATACCCACAAAAGAATTTTATATGCGAAATGCCAAAATAACTGGAGGATCCTACGAAGATGTTGACGACGACGTAAGCACTGCTAGCAAGAGGTCGCAATGTTTTAACGTCGAGAACAAGCTGGACATCCCCTCCTTCGATGACACCGTAGATACAAAAAAGTTGGACCTGGATCAACTAGCTGGAGACCTAATTTACCTTTATAGGTATAATTGAAAAGAGAAATTCGTATTCGTTCGACTAAAGCTGACAAACCACGCTTTGGCATGGTCGAAGGCCTACTTAGGCAAGTTCAATGGAAAATAACATGGGCTGAGTTCAAATGTGTCATCAACCACAAGTACTACCTGATGGGACACTCCCAAGACCAGTGTACGTGCTAGTCTATATAGAAATACATGACATAATTTTGACGTCTGGCAGTCACGCTAAGCATCTCCCTGAATTTAGAAGATTGTATCACCAAGTTCGTGATTGGACTTCCTCAATAGATTCAAAACAAACTCCTACTATATCATACACCTAATAACTTAGCTATGTGTGTGTGTCTTCCTTCCTCTTCCAAAAGTAATATATATTGTGAACGGTGCATGAAGGTCATTTGAAGACACAATATTGGAAGATCCAATCGAACTAATGCCAAAAAGACTTATATAAAAAAGAACAACACCAAACACATGTCGCCAGTCGTGATGAAGGGAGAGGCTGAATGACTCAATTTCGTTCATAATACAAACCTAGGTTTAGTATTGATACCAATACCGAAGGTGCTACGCCCGAGTCTGTCAGCCAAACAATAACTTGTAGAAGAACTCTTCACTGTCAGTGCTCAAGTGAAGAATAAGATTATAGACACCATCAACGAAACAAGCAATCAAAAAGAATCTCGTCTCTGCAAGCCTTGTAAAGAGTCTTCGCTACAACGATGCCTCGTCCTCATCCATATTCGGTAGGGTCGATAGAAAAGGATTATAACATATAGTGCATCGCTAATGCAAATTTTGATTCTTAACCACCGGACGCTATATTGACAATGTAATGTGCGAGGTGGTTCTACTAGAGATTCATGACTTTCTGTTTCTATACGAATGGGATGCCCACTACCATCGACGAGCTCATGAATATAAGATAACCAATGATAGGATAAATTCATCATCATCCGAGAACGAATCAATCAACCAGTCAATTTCGTATGATCTTTCGACCTAAGTGTAGAGCCTAAAAATCAAGTTGCGCTATGTATTTACTACTCAGCAATCAAGTTGGGCCCTAGAAATCAAGCTGCACTACTGTTATGAAGCTCAGAGATTAAACTGCGCCACTGATCAGGTTGTGCCATATATCAGACTGCGTCCAATCATATTGCGCAAAAGTCTACGTGGCGCCTAACAATAATTGCTATCATTAACTGACAGTACTGACAACTGACAGCACGATAAACCAAGAACATCTCTTCGTATCCCGCAAAGCGTGGCGCTCGAGACGATTTGATGATAGCTGTTATGCGCACTCTGCAAGTTGCGCCTAGGCGCAATCTGAATAAATTCTTCTCACACATTCAAATGTTGCCACGTGCCTATGTACTGAGTTGCGCCTAGGCGCAACCCAATCAAGGGCAGTTTGACTCGTTGACTGAAGCTCGCGCAACCTGATAAAGTTGAGACAACTTACGTTCTAAAGCAGGATGACGTGGCGCACATGCTACTAATCTCTCAAAACGTGTCCACTACTCTGTACACGACCATGCGCATCTCAATCATATGATGCCATGCGTCTAAATATAGTTAGTACACGTTTGTGTAACTGAATGAAAGTTGGCGCAACTTAAGGTTGGCGCAACCCAAAGTGGTGCAGTTCAACTTCGCGCACATCAGAATAAATGCTAAAATAATTATTTCCAGAACTCTATAAATAGAGTTTCCAATCATTATTAAGGCATCACAGAGATCAAGAATTCTTGCAAAATTGCTTTTGCATTCTCCAGAGGCTCTAGTCTTCAAGTTCACATAATCCAAGGAATAAAGTGATCGTCTTCTGATCAGATTCCTAAAGTTGTACTTCCCCATAATTCATTATACTTTGTACGATTCTTTTTAAAGTTTGTTATAAACTTTTTGTTTTTGCAAATAAAATGACGACTCTGCTGGGGACGACTTTCTCCTCCGACGAGAAGGTGACAACTCAATGTGATACTGAGTCAATCGACAAGACGCAGAAGACTCTGGTTGTTCAAGTCAACCAGACAGCCTATGAAGATATGATCAACACCAAGAGCAACAAGCGCACTGTAGCTATCACCAAGAACAGAACTGTGTGGACTCCTAAGTCTGCCACAGTTGTTGTTGCCCAGGTGCAACCTGAACGCTCAGCGGCCAAGGCACAATCTGTCTCTGTGGCCCAAGCGCAGTCTGCTTCTGTTGCCCGCGCACAACCCACTCATCTTGCTGCCCAGGCGCAGTCCACTCATTCTGCTGGCACAGTCTACTTACTCTGCTTCTGTTGCTCGCGCGCAACCTACTTCCTTTGCTGCCAAGGCGCAATCCACTCGTTCTATTGCCAAGGCACAGTCAACTCATCTTACTGCCAAGGCATAACCTGCTGCTAAGGCGCAACCAGTAGCCCATTTGGCTATGGCGTAACCTAGGCACCCTATTGCCCAGGCACAGTTTGTACAACATGTTGCTCTGGCGCAACCCAAGGGAACTAGTCTTTTGGCTATTCCTTCTACTTCTCCAGTTCTGAACTTGGAGAAGCAATGTTCTAGTGCTGGTACTAAACAGAACAAAGGGAAGGGTCCTTTGACACTTCCTCAACTTGCGCAATCTGTGCCTAATATAGTTCAATAACAAAACAGAGGGAAACGCTTCTTAGCTAACCCTTCACAAAATAAAGAAAAGCACCCCTTGGCCTTTTCTCAAACTTCTTCAGTCTATGACTCAGAGGAAAATATCTCAGATTGTATTCCTTTGAACAGAGATCCCTCTATTTTTTATAGAGGTCTTCAAATCTCTGCCAAGGGAAAGAATACTGATCAAAGTGGCATCCTACCTACCCCTATGGCAACTACTCAAGATCTTCCAACCTTGCATATTTCAAGATCCAATCAAGGAAAATTATTGGTATCTCAAACAGATGCACCGGGAGCAGAATTATCTGATTTACGTGCTTATCTCAACAGACGTCAATCAGTATCAACTCGGTAAAATGCAAAAATCCTATGCCAAGGGCCAATTTGCACAAGAAACAAAGTTTTAAAAAGAATTACCCAATCACTTATGCTAATGAGTTAAGTACCTCTCTGTACACCCACGGAACTAAACATCTTAAAAATCGGAGGCATGTTCCTAATAACATTAAGGAATATGTTCCTCCGATTTCTTCTCGTCCCGTGGTGGTAACTGATCTCCGGGAACGTCTTACACAAAAATAGGAGATCACGGAGATATCTCACTCATCTTTACATCATCCATCAGCTAAACGATCTGTCTTCGATCGTCTGAACTATGCTTCAACTCCTGAACCTATGATGGGAGACGAAGATGAGCTGTTATATGCCTCTGTCAATATGACTTTTCGAGACATTAGGGGTAAAAAAATCTTCAAAGAGGAGTATGTCTCGTAATCCGAGTTAGCAATACTTGGGTCAACTTCGTGAATCTAGTGAAGGGATCTTTCAACATACCAGATCGAAAGATCAGAACTTGGACCAGGATGTTTTTAATCAGAAAGATCTTCCCATCACTCATCTAGGAAAGGATTCTTTGTCCGACTTTGACGAAGATAGTGAGAGCTCTGAACAAACTATCTCGTCAATAATGGCAAGAGAGGTGACAGCATATGCCATTACAGAAGACCAAGAGGCTTCAAGTTTAGCAAGTCAAGAACAACGAATTGCTGCACTGGAAGACAAATTGAAGACCATGACTGAAATGGTCGCAAGTATGCACACTATAATTGTGGCTCAACATGCCATGCCACCGGTTATAAATCCTGCTACAAATCCCGAGCTCATGGCATTTCTATACCTGTTAATGTCAGTCTGGGGGTACCGCCTCCCCAGGTTGCTTTTGTACCAATTCAAGCCGCTCCCAGTCAGTCTGGTACTGGGGCTGGTAATTATCATGTTGTTCCTCCTCCTAACAATTCAAATCAACCCACTAATTCATTGACATCAGGGGATGCTAATGAGGCCGTAAAACTCTTATGCACCCAGTTTGAGGCCTTTAAGCAGAAGGATGGTCTACAAAGACTTAGAATAAAACAACCTTATCCTGCTGAATGGAAGGAGGTTCAATTTCCTCCTAAATATAAGCTTCCTACCATTATGCTGTTTGATGGAAGCATCTCCAAGTCAGTACATCAATCACTTTGAAGTGATGACTGATCAATTGCAGCCAAATGATGCTCTTCTTACCAGGATGTTCGTCGGTTGTTTAGCCGGTACAGCATATGACTGGTACCGTAGTTTGCCTGATGGCTGCATAACTTCCTTTGCTGGTTTCAAGAAAATGTTCTTGGAACGATTCTATGAAGGGGTCAATGATATGACTATGTCGGCCCTTATCAAAATTAAACAAAGATACAATAAAACTACTGAGAGTTTCATTGAAAGATTCTGCTGAGAGGCACTTAAAATGCCTCTAGGAACTCCATCTACTGTAATAATAGATACTTGCAAATCAAACTTGTTGCCTATTATCAGCATGTGGACAGGATTGACATAATTTCAAGATTGGCCTTCTTTCATTGTGAATGCCAAAGCTGCGGAGGTTAGCGCTGAGAAGTTCAAACAGTTAGAAGTTCAAATGGCTAATCCTAACCAAGATGAACATTCCACACCCGGTGGTAATAATCGCCAGAACAACCATAAGGGTAAAGAAACATTGGCCATCAATATCAAGGACAAGGAGTCGTTGGCTGTCAATGTTGCTCAGACTGCACCCACTCCATCAGCACCACCACAGAAAGTACCTCGTCCAAAAGAAGAGTATTCTTTTGATGAAGATGATATTATGAGCATCTTCGATTGCTTGATCAAAAGCAATAAGCTTCAACTGTCAGAGGCAAAATGGCCAGAAGAAGTGGGTAAGACTGACCACCCTAAATATTATGTTTATCACAGGTTTATAGGGCATCCAACTCGAGCATGCTACGTGCTCAAAGGCAAAATCTAAGAAATGGTCAACTCTGGAGCAGTTACTCTGGAGAAGTTACTTCCCACCACAGTTAGTCCAAGATGGTGTTGTCCCCATTCCGAGAGTAGGGGTGAGTACTTATGACCACCACAGTTACTCTGGAGAAGTTACTTCCCACCAAGTTCGGTTTCGGTTTCGGTTTTGGGTTTCGGTTTCGGTCCAAAATCAAAAATCGAATAAGAAACTGCTCCAGAGTTACTTCCCACCACAGTTAGTCCAAGATGGTGTTGTCCCCATAAGTACTAAATTTTCTTATTCGGTTTTGGTCCAATTCGGTTTTCGGTTATTCGGTTCGGTTGGAACCGAATAAACCGAATACTCACCCATATTCAAGAAGCTTGAAAAGGAGCCTGTCAGCTGTACACATTGTCATAGTGTATTTGAACTAATGCCCAATATCACTTTTATACAAGATGACATATTGCTAGAAGACAATCGTCATGATCGTCCTCTCTACTTCACAGGATATGTGGACACTATGAAAGTCGATCGCATTCTGATTGACCCAGGGTCTGCTCTTAGTATCATGCCGAAGTGTTTGCTGGATGCCTTGAAAATCCTAGTGCATAACCTTTGTACAACTATCACTGCTATCTTGGGGTTCAATCAAGGAAGAAGTGAACCTTTGGGGAAGATATGCCTGAAACTTCAAATCGGTAATCTTCGTACAAAGGTAACTTTCTATGTGATTGATAATCATGGCTCATACAATACTTTGCTGGAAAGACCATTCCTCTATGAACACAAAATTGTACCTTCTACTCTCTACCAATGTTTTAAATATGTGAATGGCAATGGAGAAGTACAAAAAGAAGTTGCAGACCTAAATCCTTTCAAGGGGGTTGAAGTGTACTGCAACGATTCTCACATGTACAAAAAGGAATTCATGAAGGTGGTATTGACAATGGATACTGATAAAGAACAGAAAGGCATGCCAAATGATACTCTGGTGATCCCTGTCAAAGGTTATACTTCCTGTCCTCAGTCGTCCAAGATATTGACCATTTACCTTCCTTCTCATATGAAGCAGCCTCCTGGTGTTAGTCAGGAACAAAGGAAGCTTACCTCTTCTGAGCCATTTATAATCGACCTTCGTCGTAAAAAACATCTTCCTCCTTCTCGTTCTTCTTCTTCTCCTCTGGTTATCAATCTGACTAAGCCTGTTAAGGCTAAAGGTCTTGTTGTAAATAATGATGTAAATATCAATAAAGCATCTCCTTTGCAGTATACTAATGTCTCTTATTATACTCAATGTTATTTGGATATGCTAGATAGCTTTAAGCCACTTACAATAGGAGTCGTATCGTCTCTCCAAAATGTGGTATCACTGGAATCAATACAAGAATCATTCTTCCTAGTACTGTCTCGAAAGAAAGGCAAAACTTTTTTACTTTTTAATAAAAGAGAAGAACAAAAAATTATGCCCGACAGTGATAATAAGGATGATACAGGAAGGCTACAATTACGTCGCTATAGTCCACAATCCAAAGCAATCATCAGTAAAATGGGTTATGATTTCAAAACTGGTCTCAATAGCGGTAAAGGAAGACGAACTCCTATTCATGTTTCTATTCCAAGAAGAAAATCACAACAATACTACAGTAAAACGAAGCGGGGATTAGGTTATACTTCACCAATTCCGACTCCAGAAGCTTTCAAATCTGATGAAGAAGAACAATCTAACTCTTCTGATTCTATCTCATGGGATTCTGATACCAGTATTGCTCATGTCCATCGGGTGACAGTATCTTCTAATATGGTGTCTGCTGAGTTGTCAGACGATGACGAAGATGATATTGAAGAAGCTCCTGAAGTAGATCCTTGGGCACAAAGGATGGACACTCAGTGGAACTCCGTTTTGAACAACGAGAACCACCTACTAAAGATCAACTAATCCAGATCGATGTTAGAAAAAAAGATGTACCACGACCAATCTTTATTAGCAAAAATCTTTCAGAAGATGATAAACAAGAACTAATTCACCTTATTCGTGAATATATCGATGTCTTCGCCTAGAGTTATGAAGATATGCCGAGTTTAGATCCCCAGATCGCAACTCATAAACTTAACATTTTGCCTAATGCTAAACCAGTCAAACAACAACAACGGTGATTCAAGCCTTAGATGATGGATACGATAGATGATGAAGTCAAAAAGCTTATCGCTTGGGGTTTTATCAGAGAAGAACAGCATCCTGACAGGGTAGCTAACGTTGTACCAGTTTTGAAGAAGACCGAAAAGGTTCGGGTGTGCATAGACTTTCGGGATCTCAATGATGATTGCCTTAAAGATGAATTCTCTCTCCCAATTACTGATGTTATGATCGACAATACTTGTGGATTCGAACGAATGTCTTTTATGGATGGGTTTTCTAGATACAATCAAATCCGGATGAATCCTGAAGATGAAAAACACACTTTATTTCGTACTCCTCGCGAAGTATACTGCTATACAGTCATGTCTTTCGGTCTTAAGAACGCGGGTACAACTTACCAGCGGGCAATGAGTACTATCTTTCGAGATCATTTGTGAAAGACCGTCGAATGCTATGTTGACGATATTGCTGTTAGAAGTCGTCTAAAGGAAGATCACATCCAAGATTTAAAAACTATCTTTATTCTAATGCGCTAGCATCAACTCAAAATGAACCCCACCAAGTCTTTCTTGGGTGTCTCTAGTGGCAAATTTCTTGGATTCGTCATTACCTCTAAAGGTATACACGTTGATCCCGAGAAGATCAAAGCCATTCAATAGATGCGTCCTCCACGCAACCTAAAAGAGCTACGAGGATTCCAGGGTCGACTTGCTTACATCAAAAGGTTTATTTCGAATTTATCTGGACGTTGCAGACCATTTACTCAGTTAATAAAGAAAGATGTATGTTTTATTTGGACAGAATAATATCAACGAGCATTTGATGACATAAAACGGTATTTAATGAGTCCACCAGTGCTAGTACCACCGATCTCAGGAATACCCTTCTTGATGTATGTCCGGGCGATGGATCATTCATTAGGAGCTTTACTAGCTCAAAAGAACAAAGAAGGTCATGAACAAGCCATCTACTACCTTAGTCGGACGATGATCGGAGCGGATCATCGTTATAGTCCGGTAGAGAAGGAATTCTTAGCCCTAATGTTTGCTATTCAAAAGACAAGACATTACATTATCGGCCAAATTGTTTATGTTATTTCTCGAGTCAATACTCTTCGGTTCTTAATGAAGAAGCCCAGTACACTCAATTCTAGGCTTGCTACATGGGCCATATTATTAGCACAATATGATATGGTGTATGTTCTCCAAACGTCTGTAAAAGGCCAAGCACTAGCTGATTTCTTAGCAGCTCATCCTGTCCCTGAAACATCTAAACTCTATGACGAAATTCTAGACGAGACATTGGAATCAAATACAGTCTCAGAAGAATTTCCTACTTGGCGTTTATTCTTCGACGGAGCATCTAGAATTGGACCTGGAGGTACCCTTGTCGCTGGAGTAGGAATTGTTCTTATTTTACCAGATGGATTAGCTATTCAGAGAGCTTATTCTTTAGATGAGTCATGCTCCAATAACGTAGCAGAATACAATGCCTTGCTCAATGGACTCCAATTAGCCAAACAACTGGATATTGAATATCTCAAAGTATATGGTAATTCTAAGCTGATTGTTAATCAGGTTAGAGGCACATACGAAGTTCGACATCAAGATATGGTACCATATTATGAAGCGGCAATCAGAATAGCTTCTTCATTCAAAGGGTTCTTCATCGAACATGTACGTCGAGCATGCAACACAGAAGCTGATACCTTAGCTAACCTGGCTGCAGTCTTGGCAATTCCGGTCAAAAGACAACAAATGGTTGTTATCTCCAATAGAGAACTGTTTTGTATTAAAAACAACAATAATATTGAATTCAGTAATTCAACTGAAGTCAATGTCATTAGTGAAGATTAAAGAGCACCCTTCATCGACTTTACAGTACATGATATACTACCTGAAGATCCAAAAGAAGCTACAAGTATTCTTCGGCGATCTCTTCGATTCTACTATAATCATACCACCAAAACCCTCTTTCGACGAACTTTTGATGGATTACTTTTGAGATGTCTTGCTGGTGATGAAGAAAAATAGATATTACGTGAAACTCATGATGGCGTTTGTGGAGCACATCAGCCCGGTCCTATACTACAGGATCGTATCCGACGTATATGCTATTACTGGCCCTTTATGGTATCATATGCTATTGACTATGCAAAGAAGTGTCGAGCATGTCAGATTCATGCAGATTTCATTCACCAACCGTCGGAATTTCTTCATCCGACTGCTGCCTCATGGCCCTTCGAAGCTTGGAGCATGGATGTAATTGGTCCTATCAATCCCCCTTCGTCTATAGGACATCGGTTTATCTTGGCTATAACCGATTATTTCTCTTAATGGGCTAAAGCCATACATTTAGCTGAAGTGAAGACTAGTAGTGTAATTAACTTCATCAAACATCATGTGATATACAGATTTGGTGTACCTCGTCGAATCATCCATGATAATGGGCCACAGTTCGTCAGTCAGAAGTTTACTAGGTTCTGTGATGACAATAGAACCAATAACGTTGCTTCTACGGCCTATAATCCTGCAGCTAACGGGTTAGCTGAAGCATTTAACAAGACTATCATCAAACTTCTTAAAAAGTTGTTTCTATTAACAAATGTAATTGGAATAAGAAACTTGGAGAATGTCTATGGACTTATCGCACTACAGTCCGTAATCCCACAGGTTGTACACCTTTTTCTCTGGTATATGGATCTGAAGCTGTCTTACCGCTGTAAATTCAAATTCCATCCTTGAGAATTGCCATTGCTAATGAACTTACCACAGAAAATAATGATCATCTCCGGCTTCAAGAATTGGAGGCGCTCAATGAGAAAAGGCTACTGGTCCAACAACATATCGAACTTTATCAGGCCCGTATCTCAAAAGCTTTCAATCGTAAAGTTAAAGTACAAACATTTCAGGAAGGCGAGCTAGTTCTTACGGTCAGACGTCCTATGACTATGACTCACATGAGCAAAGGCAAATGCGAAGCGAAATAGGAAGGTCCGTATGTTGTAAACAAGGTTTTCACAAATGGAGCCTACTAGTTAACAGATATGGATGGCAGAGTTGCTATGATGTCTATCCATGGCAAATTTCTCAAGAAATATTATGTATAAAAGTAAAATATTCTTCATTCAGAGAAATGATGTAAATAAAGTTCATTTTATTCAAGAAACAGAAAGAGTACATAATATCAACGACGGGGACGAGGACCCGATCCTTCATGATTAAATACATGATTTTCCAGCAACTCAAACATCTCATTGTCTGAACACACTAGCAACTCACAGGCGGCCATCCTTACAGCTTCTTCTTCAGCAGTCTTCCCAGGCTCCACCAACTTGGCAATCAAGTCCTGCTCTGGTGCAGGAACAGTCGAGCCTTCATCCACTTCTTTCTGAGGAGGCATCGGAGGCTCAGCAGGAGGCGTCTCGGTCATTCTTTCGATCTTTGGAGTGAGCAAATCTTCGGAAGACATTCTGTACAGAGAGAAGAAGTTGATGATATCTACATAAGTTTTGTTCTATTTATAGATTAAATGACTAGATAATCGGCTTCGAGAACCGATACGACTCTTCCTCTTCAAAAGAAGTCCAACTGTTCATTCATTTATTTCTTCCCCCTAAAAGAGTCTGATTGTTCATTCATTCTTTTCCTCGAGAATCGAGATGACTGTTCATTCATTCAGTGTCTCCTCTTTGAGAATCGACGTGACTGTTCATTCGTTTACTTTTGACTGTCCATTCATTCATTCATTAGTCTTAATATTTATTGTCTTTTATTTACTCTCTCGTAAATAAAACCATAGATAATAAATTCCCATATTCAAAACAAAAAAAATTCACGTCCTCCATACCTCTGAGTTTCGATTATTTACATCAGCAACCTATCACGTCCCTATTACCTCTGATAAAGTTGTCTATTGAAATAATAGTATTTCTAAACATTATATTCTGCTACGTCCACATTACCTCTGAACAGATATAATAACTATTGTTATTTTCTAAATCAAGAAATATATCATGTCCAGTACCTCTGAATATATTTTCTATTCTATTACTTATATCTATAACAGGATATGCAACAAGTAATGGAATCACATAAAATATTTTTTATTTCATTTCTATTTCAAAATAAGAGATACATCATAATGAAAAAGACAACAAGTTTTGATCATTCTACTCTGAAGAGCAAATGATAAGTTTTGTAATTTGCTTCTTCAAAACTTGGGCTCTTTCATTACAAGAATCAAGCACCCGCTGCCTGGCTTCAACCCTTCCTGACTCGGAATCGAATGGGTACAGAGCAGCAGTTTGACGTGCTAGTTCTTCATTCTGTAGCTGTTCAAACTCCTTCTTCTGGTGCTTCAGAGCATCTATTTGGTTAACAGCAGCTTGATGTAGCTGAGTTTCTTGTTCTAAGTTGTGCTTGATAGCCTTAAGCTCTGCCTGAAGCTGGACAATTTTAGCCTCCAGATCAGCAACTTTCTTCTCTTCATCTGCAGCATTAGTCTTATATCTTTCAGCAGTAGAAGCTGCATCAACAATTTGGATGTCTAGTTCAGAGGATTGTCTAGTAAAAGCCAGCAAAAATGCTTCAAAATTGGCTTTACTAGTCTCTGCTTCTCGAGCCATAGCCTCATATTCTATGTTTACTAGCTGCTCGATATCCCCTCTTTTAAGCTCCTTATAAGCTGTAATAGATTCCTCCAGCCCATCCAAAATGTGTTCCAAGAAGGTAGCCTGAGCCTCGCCTCCTTGGCTGCGGATGCCTCCGATCAAGAATGAAAAGGGAGTTCTGATTGTACTAAAAGGAACATCTTCTCTCTCCATCATTCGATGAACTAAAGGCTCTAGAGATGTGAAGAAGACTTTCGTGAAGGAGGTCACCATGAACTTGTTAGTTGCTACGGCTCCTGGGGTGGCTACCACTTCTGCTGGAGTCTTTACAGTTTTAACATGTGGAGGCACTTCATCTTGAGCACTGATGTGAGAAGAGCACCCTTCTCCTACTACAGTTCCTGTGGGTCCTTCTGCAAATTACATATGATATTTGTATGAGCAATATATAATGTTGAAGGAGCTACGACAAATAGATCATGTTTAGAAATGTACCTGAGCTGGGCATAACATGAGGAGTCTCAAGAGGTTTTGATGTTTCCGGCTGAAGCTTTGATAGGGTGTCTGTAGACATGTGGCTTGACTACTGCCTGCTCCTGATTCAGTCTGAAGTGGCAGAGTTATTGGAGTTTGATCTGCTAATTTTGCTGACACTCTAGGAACCTCAGGATTTTCAGATATTTTGGGTTCATCGATCTTGGGACTGTTATGTCCTTCATTGATAACCATATTTTCCTTGTCTTCAGCAGTTGAGTGGTCTTCATCAACTGGGAGTTCCTGAGGTGATGGTACATCCACTAAAGTTTGTCCCTCTTTAGTGGTGTTATTCCAATCATCATCATAAGATTCATCACCAAAGTCGCAATCGACTAAGGCTTCAATCATCTCATTTTCAGAATGAGAAGGATCTTGCTCCTTTGGAGAATTTATCATTTCTTT
Organism: Iris pallida; assembly: GCA_029216955.1. NCBI lineage: Eukaryota > Viridiplantae > Streptophyta > Magnoliopsida > Asparagales > Iridaceae > Iris > Iris pallida. The sequence continues at coordinate 14,646,888 of JANAVB010021799.1, forward strand.
TTGTGGAAGCAAATCCTTCTCTGGAGTGATGGCTTCTGGAGTCATAGGAGTTGGGGATGGAACCGATATCCCCGCCGCAGCCAGTATATTGGCGGGAATACGTACCATCACAGCTTCTGATCTCGAGGCTTCCACGGTGGTAGTAGAAGGCTGGACATCCGCTGAAGTAGCCACTGCAAAAAAAGAAATCAATTTAATATACATCTTTAATAGAAAAATATATATTAGGGTATATCATAATCTTGATATTACATTCCTGAGATGGTACCTCTTCAGCAACTACCAACTTTCTTTTGACCTCTCTGTGTGGTGATGCAACCGGTTCTTCAGCAGCTCCGGTGCGATCATCCTCCAGATCGATCAAAGTGGTAGACGTTCCTCCTTCTGTGACTCTTTCTTGCTTCTAAATAGAAGAAGGAGTGGTTTCCTCCTCGCCGGAGGAAGAACTGAGGAGCATCTGTCTTGACTGAGAACGAGTCGTTCTTGTAGTCGTTGGTTCATTTATAACCAAGGACGTCCTTCTCTTCTTATCCGGAGCCCTTGGTGAGGCAGGTCTACTATCTAGCTGAGGAAGGGCTATCGTCTCCTTAGCCTTTCTTTTCTTTAATCCCTTGGCAGGGGATTTCTCTTTCCGCACCATTAAGGATACGTCTAGAGGATCTTGGACTTCATCTGGATAATTCTTTAAAATCGAAGCCTCCAGTGGTAGATCTGCAGGATCTCTATCCTCTGTATTCCGAAAAGAGTGAGCAGTATGTTTTCCAAATTTGGATCTCTTTTCACTTGCAAAGCTATGTACAGGATGGAAGCTTTCAGTGAATGTGTTCGCTGAAGTATAGAAGTTTGTGTATGTATATAACATATGTGGGCCTTGCTGAAGATTGAAGGGCATGGAAAATATCGCTTTAGTATCCCTGGCATTGTAATATCTCCAAGCCCTAGCCCCATCGATCAGATAACCTTTGGCCTGTAGGCAAGTGGTGGCGTTACCCACGTGAAGCTGATCGTAGCCAAACTGTCGGGCAAATCGACTTGGCAGGTACGGTTCTAAATAACATTCTTCCTCAAATCTATAGACCAAATAAGATGGACGGATCGCCTGCAACCATAAAAAGATAGGTGGACTGAGACAGAGTGATTCTGCGTTCAGATCCATCATCTGTGGAGGCATATTCTCGTATCCGTGAGGAGGCTGAACACATTGAAATCTCCATCCCGATCCACAATTTAATACAAATATGCACTCTGAAAGAGCAGTGTATTGCCAATGAGCGCTGGAGTAGCGTCTAATGAAGTCTCCGCGGACACTTCCCATATTAGGGTTCATCAAACAAGGATGTTGAAGCAATAGCCATCCGAACAAATAGGTGTAAGGCATCTCAGTGCGAGGAAAGTCTTGTCTCGCCGCCTTTTCATGAAGCATAGTATGTACAAAAGAACGCAATCCTGCGTTCAATCGGCAGGTCATTACTGATAGCAGATCCATTTTATATCCAAAAACAAGACGTGCTACAGCAAACAGAACGCCTCGATGGAATTTGTCAACTGCGCTGGCTCCTGGAACTAAGAAGCGTCGTAGCCATATAGAGAGAAAACCCGCTAGTTGGGCCTCTTTAGATATAGGTCTGTAACCCTGTCTGAGATAACTCTGGAGGGTGTCGTCAGCCTTGAACGGATGCAAGTCTTCATCCAGTCTGATATCTCCATGGTTATGTTTCTCCATCAAATATTGCATGTCGCCCTGACCGAAGGGTTCAAAGAAACGAGGAGTACAGGCTTGACTATCAAGTGGCTTGTCCTCCCGTACATGACCCAAGAAGAGGTACGACATCCACTTGGTGGTATAACAAGTACCTACAGTGGCACTTTTATAGAAAAGGGAGCATATCGTAACACCTAGTTCTCCAAAAGAGGATAATTTTGAAATTTTGTAATTTTAGTCTTTTAATAATGATATTTAAATCATGATATAATTTTTAGTGATTTTTAATCATTTAAAACTATTTTAAATCATGACTTATGATTTTGGTGCTTTGATAGTGCAACCTTGGAGACTGGTTGACCTAGAGCCTAGCCTTGTGATTAGGGTATTTTGTTTATCATTTCTAGTTGAGGGTATTTTTGTCATTTTAGGGGTTATTTGAATTTATTTGAATTTATGGGAATTTTTAGGAATTATTTTGGAATTGTTTGGACTAGGTTGACTTTGACTGGTTTTGACCCTTGTAGACCAACCTAGAAGCTAACCCTAGTTAGTATGGACTTGGTTAGGTTATATGACTCTAGTCTAACCAAAGCTAACCCTTGGTTTGGTCATTAGACTCTAGTTAGCAATAGGAATTAGAAAGTCATAAGTCATGGCTTATGATTTAGAACCTTTAATAAATCATTTTAACTCATAGCCTTGTAGGTTGGCCCAAAGCCCAAGACAATTGCTAAACCCTAATCCCTAGACTAAGTGGCCGGCCACCCCTATCAACATTGGGAACATCACCCTATAAATACTCTCCTAATTTTAGGGTTGCCTCTTTCTTAGGAAAGCTCAAAGTTTAAGAAAGGTTTGTTTCCTATTTGATTAAATCCCTAGATTTCTATTCCATTTCCTCTTTTCATTCAAATCTCTTCCATTAGGTTTTAATATACCTATTCTTGCTGGTATTGAAGTTTCATTTTAGTTTGTTGTGATTTGATTGGATTGGGACATTAAGAAGAAGAGCTATTCAAAGAGGGTTTTTCTTAGAAGTTCAACTATAGGTAACTTCTCCATTTCTCCATGAAATTCTAATTTCTTTATATATTTAGGAAGCCCTAGGAGTCCCCTAAGTGTTTGCATTTGTTTCGTGTCGGTTTACATAAGTTTCGTGTCCGTTTTGGACACGTATCGGAGACTGTCCCTAGGTGTTTGTCGAAATGCCTCAAAGGGCATTTCGATTTCATTTATGCATTGTTTTTGAATGGAAATGTTTGTTTATATGTCGTTTATGGGATTCTTCTTGACTGGGGTGATATTAGTGTCTGTTTGTGTCGGATTTGACGCGTGGACACGCGCTGTTAACACGCGCGCACGCTCGGGTTGGATCCCCTACTGTTCGGGGGCCACAGCTGCCAGGACACGCCACGTCGACACTTGACACTTGACACATGGGTCGTCCTCGTGACTGACACGACGTGTGTCGAGTCTCAGACCCCCACGTGTCATGTCGGACACGCACGAGAATGTGCATTATTTTTGTACTGAACTGGGTTCAGTAGTTTTCGTGCACTGATACGGCACTGTATCACAGGACACGACATTCTAGGGCACAGTACAGGTCGACCAAGTCCTAGCCCTAGTGTAGGTGTACACGTGTGCACGAGCACGTGGCCTAGTTCGTGCTATGTCGTGTGTACGATACGCGTGCACACGTGCACGATGTGTGCACTGAAACAGTGCCTGTGTGCACTGTTTCGTGTCTCGTTTCTGTTTGGACACATCGTGTCCACTTGGGTAGACACCTTTGTATGGTAGGACATACATGTATTATATATTTTAATTACCAACTCGTTATTGTGTATTTTAATGATTTTTCATTGGGTATTTATCAATCTACCAATTTCTGAAACTGTGTATTGATTCCTAATTTTTCCAGTTTTTAAATATTGAACTTTGCCATCATTTTAAACCCATTAGTATTGTTAACATATAGGTTTAAGTCCCTAAATCTATTCTCCTATATGTTATCTTGCTATGTGTCAAATTTGGTGTTGATTGGTAGGTTATTGCCTTGGAAAAATGGGTTGTTTTGCTATAGGTCTGAAAACTGAAACCATAAACGATAGTAAACTGATTGTTGTGTTTTCAAATTGACTTGAACTCTATTTCCTACAAATAGAATGGCTGCCACTGTCTTCCAGTGTTGTATGAAATCTGGGAATTAGTCCTAGACTGAAACCTGAGACTTCATGAAATGTTTTGATGCTTCAATGTGTTGTATGATATGGTATTTTCTTCAAATAACTTGGACTCTAATTCCTGCACTACCTATTAATTTTTCAGTCACTTAGTTCTTTCCTGCTACACTATGTTTATGGCACTCTGTTTTCACTCATACACTCTCTCACTCACTGATTTATTCATTCTCTAACACACTTTTACAGTTACACCCACACACACATCCTTCACTCTTTAACACACACACTATCACTCTCATGACACCATGCCACACACTCATTTTTCCCATTGACACATGCCATGCCTCACATCACTCTCACTAGTACACACACTCACATACATCCATGTATCACCACACACATGAGCCCCTTTATACATATGTATATATTTAAATGTATTAGCATAATGTTGTATGGTTACAAATTAGCCTATGGTTATATATGATATATATAATGTATATATATAGTAGTGTGCTATGTAACTATATGTATGTACCTTGTATCTAAAAGTATATATATATTGTATATATACTTGGTGTGTCATTAGTGTTTGTGTTTGATTGATAGGATAGGTTCTATAGCTTTGTATTGTATGTTGATAGGCTAGTTTAGCCTTGGTAGACCCAGACTAGATTAGTATAGACTGGTATAGTCTAGATTGGACTAGATAGACTAGTTTGACCTAATTTAGACTTGGTTGACCTAGTTTGACTTCTAGGGTTGACCAGAGTTGACTCAGAGTTGACTTTGGCCTAGATTGACCTAGACAACATACAGATGCATAGTAGATTACATTTATCATCCCCTGTATACATCTTGACTTGTGTTGCTCTAACTAGGAGTCAGGTACCTCATCTCGGACAGTACATTTACTTCAGAAATTCAGATACCAGGCGAGTACATTCTCTGACCGTTTCATACTTGTCTGGATTTACATTCTTGCTCTAGATTAATGTACTTGATGCTGACACGATCATTATCACGGATTGGTAATATATGGATCTTCTTTTGAGATGTTATCTCCTTGTATTCACTAAATACATATTGTGATGTGCGTTTCACTTACATATTATATTTATTGAATACCCTTATCATTGTACACTCATTGTGCATATTGTACTCTCATTATCACATTGAGCCATTGTACAAGCCATTGTATAAGGTAACGTAACTGAATTGGATCCTTGTGTATTGATTGGGGAGGGAGAGTAAAAAATGGTTATGTGATCAATCATATTGTATAAGAAATTGTATATGTCCATTGTACACCCACGTACAAAGGAGTCCCATTTTATTGTATAACCTAACCCGTTTACATAACCATATTGTGCTCTAAATCACATGTTACTTACAGTTCTTACTTATCATATATAGATATTTTCCATTATCAAATCTCTGCTGTTTTTATATACATTCTTCTTTCAGCATTTCATGTACCTTACTCTATTGTATGCTTTATATTTCCTAACTTGATATGAACTGCGTGACATGTATTGTGCTCGCTCCCGTCCTGACTGGACCTGTTGAAAATTTTACAGAGGATGATGAGGAACCCTGCACCCCTTACTTGGAGCTTGCCTAGATGACACTCGCGACCTGGACCCCTGGGGAGGTTCAGGCAGCTGCTCAGGATGATACCTTGTATAGTGTAGATAGCTTAGACTGTTCATTCTTTTCATGTTTAGCTGTTGTCGTTACTTTCAGAGTTGTATATTTTAGAGATGATGAGACTTTGTTATTTCATTTCTGCTGTACCTCAGTTGAGGATTTCTTATCTATTTCTGTCGTGCTATATTCTCCCTTAGATTGTGATTGAGTTGTACCTCTGTGTTGGCCTCCTTTTGGAGAGTATATTCATGTTATGTAGTTATAGTTCATGACCTAGAACAGCGTTCTACCGCCAACACTGCGGCGTAGGCTGGGCGCTGTTACGTACTCGTACCCTCACAGTGGGTGCGGATCATGACACATATCTTGTAGTGACACAATAATTCTTGGAAGATGGCGATCATCTGAGGTTCTCCTCTGCCATAGCATCCAATTCTTCATTTGTAGGTACATATTCTTCGTATGGATTATCATCCGTCGGAAGATGAGAGAGATATTTTATCTCATGGAGTACAAGTCCCATTTCTCCAAGGGGAGTCATGAAAGTGCCAGTACTCTCGTTATATCTTTCTACTAAAGCCAGGAACATATGAGCGTTCGGGCGCTCGAGACGATTTGAAGACAGCTGTTCTGCGCACTATGCAAGTTGCGCCTAGGTGCAATCTGAATAAATTCTTCTCACACATTCAAATGCTGCCACGTGCCTATGCACTGAGTTGCGCCTAGGCGCAACCCAATCAAGCACAGTTTGACTCGTTGACTGAAGCTCGCACAACCTAATAAAGTTGAGACAACTTACGTTCTAAAGCAGGATAATGTGGCGCACATGCCACTAATCTCTCAAAACGTGTCCACTACTCTGTACACGACCATGCGCATCTCAATCATATGATGCCACGCGTCTAAATACAGTTAGTACACGTTTGTGTAACTGAATGAAAGTTGGCACAACTTAAGGTTGGCGCAACCCAAAGTGGCGCAGTTCAACTTCGCGCACATTAGAATAACTGCTAAAATAGTTATTTCCAGAACTCTATAAATAGAATTTCTGATCATTATAAAGGCATCACAGAGATCAAGAATTCTTGCAAAATTGCTTCTGTATTATCCAGAGGCTCTAGTCTTCAAGTTCACATAGTCCAAGGGATAAAGTGATCGTCTTCGGATCAGATTCCTAAAGTTGTACTTTCCCAGAATTCATTATACTTTGTATAATTCTTTTTAAAGTTTGTTATAAACTTTTTGTTTTTGCAAACACTAAGCATCTTGTATTGTCAAAAATTCTCCTTGGTAATGATTTGTCAGATGGTGTCATGCCCCAGAACCAGAATACTGGAGAGCGGGGGTCAGACACAGCCAGCTATGTACATTGAAGTACAACACACCTCACAATACGGTCACGGCTGTCTAGATGCATGAGGGTTATCTATAAGCCAATAGTCTCTTATGGTCAAGAACAAGCCTAGTATCTCAATCTCAAGCAAGCAAATAATTGTTACAAAATTTTAGATCATCAGACATACAAAGTAAGGCGTCCCAAACATTACATGTTTAGATGATCATAAAGCTAGTCATACAAAATACGAAGACTAGCAAAAGTTTAAGTCATACATGATCAACCCTTGGATTTTCCAATCATGTAACAGCCCTTAGGCAGACAAAAAATTAAGTTTCAACACGAGCTAACACTTGCTCGGCGGCTAAATGCCTCAAAAGAATAATTTACAATAGAGTGAGAGAGAGCAAAATAAGAAACCCACTCGTTGCCAGGATTACGTCTGGTGTTCACCATCTGGCTGAAAAGCGGATAGATCCTCGGGTGCTACTCCAAAATCTGGCCATACAAAACCAGCTGGGTCAGACCCGAAAAAGAGCAAGTGCCACAAGGGAGGCTCCACTTAGGAACTAAAACCAGCATATAATAAAAGAAGAACTGATAAAAGAGCATAGTTAAATAACATGAGAGATTGAGTTAACATAAAATATTAGCTTGCAGTAGGAGGAACAAGAGGTTGAATATAATTTCCATGTTAATCATGAGATAATTCATCCAAGCCCGACCAATCAAGTCCTACAGCTTGCTATTGTTAGCTAACTAGGGTTATTACAAGCTTAATTACTAACAAGATACGCTGCGTTGCGCGCGGGCAAAACTGTCCACGGTCCAGGTTGTGCGCATGCACGATGCGCAGTCTGCGTACTGTACGTAAAACATATTGTACATGCGAGCAAAACTGCCCACGACGTACGGTGCGCGTAGGCACGCGACAGAAAATCACACGGGCGCGGGTAAAACTGCCCACGACGCAGGGTGCACGCTAGCACGGTCATGCGGGCGCGCGGCGCGCAAGTTGCGTTGCGTGCGCGAACAAAACTGCCCACGGCTCAGGGTTCGCACAAGCATGGTCGTGCGGGCGCACGGCAAAAAATTGTACGGGTACGCAGTGCGCAAGTTACGCTGCGCGCGCGAGCAAAACTGCCCACGTCGCAGGGTGCGCGCAAGCACGGCGCACAGGTGCACGACAGAAAATCGCATGGGCGTGCGACGCGCAAGTTGCGCTGCACGCGCGGGCAAAAATGCCCACGGCTCACGACGAAAATGCTGCGCGCGACACTGTTCATCGTTTCGACAGCACCAAAACGTGTGGGGAATCCATGAACACGAAAATGGCATGACATTTTCATACGAAGTCGAAATCAAGCGGTTCAAATACCAAAATTGAGTAGAATTGAATTCCCCACAACATGGAACCATTAGTTTTCAAAAATAACAAAGTTTAAGAGATCAAAACCAAGAAAAATCGAAGAAACTATAAACTTAGATCTATAAAAATGTAACCATCAAAACCAAAATTTTCAAGTTCTAAAGAGGCTTAGAATCAAGCAAGGAAGACAATGGAACAATAAAATTTGAGATCCATCATGAAGCAAGTTGCACTTGCCTAGGGTTCTTGGTAGGTGGGAGATGAGTAAATGAAGAAGATGGAGAAGTTATGAGAAGGTATGAAGGAGAGAGAAGGAGTTAGTTTTTATACAAAACCTCTCTATCTCAAACCAACCAAGCCAAGTCAAATTGAACCAAACCAAATCAAAATAAACCAAGTCATGATTAAACCAAGACTAGGCTAAGCAAGACAAGTATAACTACGATCCATCTGACAAATATCAAAAATTCGTACACATATAATGAAAATAGTATAACGAAAAATGGAAGTGACAACTCAACCCACCTTAAAATAATTCTGTCATCAAAATTTAATCAAGAGGATAGAGGTGTCAGGACAAGTTACACTAATACTGGCAATCTACGACTAGCAGTCAATCAAGCAATCATTTACGCAAGTAAGGAATTAAAATCATAAAGCATAAGAAAGACATTATACCTTATGAGTCAAACAGGTGTGCTGATCGGATATCATCCTCACGTTTCCAATTTGACTCACCCAAATAGTGATGACCCCAAGCAACACAGACTAAACTAATAGTCTTATTCTTGAGTACCTTCTCCCTTCTGTCTAATATTGATACGGGCCTTTTTCTCATACGAAAGGTTGGTACCAACAACCAATTCTGAATGATCAAGGATATGGCTCAGATCTGGGATGTATCGTCGCAATTGGGATACATGGAATACGTCATATACCTTACATAACGATGGCAGAAGAGCGATACGATAGGACACATCACCTACTCGCTCGAAAATATCAAACAGCCCTACATACCTAGGAATAAGCTTTCTCCGTACGTCGAATCGAATGATGCCACGGGTAGGCGAGCTTCTAAGGAATACGTGGTCATCGATAGAAAACTTAAGAGTATGCCGATGAGAATCGATCCAATGGCGTTGACGATCTTGTGCAACTCGAAGATGATCTCTGACTTGTCTGACCACCTCGATAGTCTGTACAACCATCTCTGGACTAAGCATCTGCCTCTCGCCTACATCATCCCAGGATAAAGGTGATCTGTACTTCCTACCATACAGTATCTCAAACGGTGTTATCTGGATACTGGCATGGAAACTGTTATTGTAGGCAAACTCTACCAAGTGCAGGTGATCTTCCCACGAACCATCGAAGTCTAGTGTACATGATCGTAACATATCTTTAAGAGCTTGAATCGTGTGCTTCGACTAACCATCTGTCTGCGGATGATAAGCTGAACTAAACTTGAGACAAGTTCCCAAACTCTTTTGAAGACTCCGCCAAAAGTGCGATATAAATCTTGTATCTCTGTCTGATATGATACTGACTGGCACTCCATGCAATCTAACTATCTATAATGACCCGCTCTGCCCTAGCAAAATGTCGAATCAAAAATGGCATGTGCAATGACTCAAATGAATCATTGACTCGAAGAGTTCCGTCGACCCGATGAAGTATCGATGCGAATCGATGCAAGTGTTAAGTTGGCTCTTCAGGAGAATCCAGACTTAGACTTTCAAAGGCGCGCTCGGAGTCTCGTTCGGCCAATGCGATCATCGCTAAGGTGGGTGGCTCCGATGAACCTATCTTTGCTTAGCATAGACATATAATAATACGGACACTATTACTAGAATAGCTAGGCGATAACATCGTGCATTCTAACAAATGACTCAACGCACCTAGCTAAAGGAATAATCCCATCTTGTATGCTTATATAGAACATGGAAAAGAACATAGAAAATATGCGAACTCTCACACCACACTCCACGCCCGTGCAAACACACAACTTACACTTTTTATAGATTTACTTATGCGTCCAATAACGAACGAAATGCTTGTCACTAGAATCATACCACAACATGAAATAATGAATGGTTTATAACAATAAAGTAGGAAGACTATCAACATAGTCATTCTGAGTAGAGTATGAAAATATTGAAAGGCTTCGGGATCGACGGGTCACCAAGGCGATTCTCGCATAGGGAGTTGCATAATGTATTAATGAATGAATGAACGAATAAGTGAATGAATGAATCAATGAATTAATGAATGAATTAGTGAACGAATGAATATGTAAAAGAAAGAAAAGAAAATAAAAGAATGAATGAAAGAAAGGAAAGGAATGGTTAGCGACAAGTATGACGGGGATATGCAACGGGGCTCGCTACCCGCGCTGTACGGACGCCATCGCCAAACTGGTCGATAATGCATTATGGCTCTAGACAGCCTGATAAGTTAATTCATTAGCTCAAGACAGCCCAACAAGATAATTGGCTCATGACTGCCCGATAACTTAAACTAAAAATAAGAATACAAAATGGTCGCGGACAACTCGTGTACGAGTGACAGAAGAAATGATTCCAAGGCAACGATCATGATATCATAGCCGGCCTAGGCGAAATCATGGCTTACGGGTGGATTGTGTGCAGGCTCGGGCACACAATAGACATAAGGCAGGGTATTGCGTAGACTATCAAGGTGTATCAGCCATCACGCTTGATAGATACGAATACAAAGAAGAACATGTCCAAATAGCTTGTGGTGCCAGCGAACGATGTATATAGATTAAGTTGGCTCGATTGCGACAATCCGCGTGCGAGACCTTGCATTGAAACAAATAAATCTGACTAGCTGAACATGCTATATTACTGAATGAAACATATATAACCAACTGTTGAGTATAATAAATCCTGGCAACTTGAGTAAGCTGAACAACTGTGGAACTGAATAAAGCGCCTTCCAAACAGGCTTGAATACAACAAATGAACTAGAGTACTTCATACAAATGAGTTAGAAACACACCTACGACGTGCTACTACCTGAGGCAGGAACACGCCCTTGACACTTTCGGATACTTACGCAAACCTGTCAATTTGTAATATATAATATGTTAGCTAACTTGATTTACTTTGGACAGGGACGATCATACGGTAAGTATGGTAAGTTGTGCATGTTTTACTTATGCGAAATGATAACATGGGATAGGCTTTGAATGTTATGCCATAAAACTGATCCTAAGGCAATATTAGTAAGACAATAAATGATAGATGGAGCACAAAAGTAAAATAAACGTGTTCTGTAATGATAGCGAGTGGACGAGCTAGCCTCCCCACCAGTGCATAACAGTGTACTAATAACCACACAGTCGGGTGTGGAGACCTCCTTCGAATGTGCTAAGGCGCAGAGCTAACTCTAGTGCCTTGGAGTGTTGCAAAGGAACTGAAACACAATATACGGGACATAATGTATCAGAACATCGCCATGACTCATTCTATCTTGTAATCCACTTGGCACGTCTTTCACGTTTCGAGAGAGAGCTTGAACGATTTATAATCTCGGCCTAGCGCCGCTTATAATACTTCTTGAATATCAATAAAGACTATTGAGTTTGTTTCAATTTGTGTTCATTTACTTTCTGCTGCAAATGGGAACACTCTGTGTGACTCTGTAGCCTAGCTTCAATCGACCGTTTCTGGACTTAGCCTAGAACGAGTGCAACCTAGGCTCATGCGACATCACGCCTTAGCGAGGATGATCGGTCCTACGGGACCGGGGCGTGACAGATTGGTATCAGAGCACGGCTTTACTTCCTTAGAATTTATTTCGATTCTTACAATTTTGAAATCTCGATCGTGGACAAAATAAGTGTACGCTCTCTCTCGTTGACCCTCGAGATGTTCCATACAATAAGTCTAATATTTGCAAAAAGCTCGTATAAGTATTCGATTGGACGAGATCGATGTACGAAGGCCTTTGTGCCAAACTATGACGGACTTGAGTTGAAAGGAACTAATGCTAAAAGTTAGCAAATGTTACGCATAGCTAAATGACTTTACGCTGACGATAGCGAACGAGTGTACGAGACCAAAGTATAGTCTTAATGGGTCGGCTATGCACACAGCCTTTGGCTAAGTTGTGCTGAGTATCGCGCACCTAGACCTTCTGGTGCAAACGAGTTACGAGCGAGATTGACTATTGTTCGGACGAGAATAGGTGACTTAGAACGCATGTCGATAAAGATGCTATCGAACCAACGATAAAGTGAACAAGAGAATAATCCTTAGATTTTGAGGAATGGACTGTCACGCCCCGATTCCATTGAATCGATAGTCGTCCCCCGGGCATGATGTCGTACGAACCTAATTTGCGATCGCACATGGTATAATCATAAGGTAATCCGATATACGAGATCTAAGAGAGTAAGCAGACAAATTGAATCACACATTAAATAATGAAAACTTTGATCTTTATTGATAATGAACATCATTTACAGACTCCAGTACAGGACTCATGCCGTGCGGGTTACAATATGACTCAATTACAAAAGAGTGCCGATGAGATAGCCGTTCCATACATTGCACACATCCCTTAAAATAAATTAGAGTATTCCAGTGACCTGGAATGAAGGGACGATGAGCTATCTTTCTTGGACAGTCGAGAGCCTTCAAAAGTGGAGTTGCGGGGACAAGTCTTCGACGCTCGGCCGAAGCTTCAAAATCATGAACGTCGTCGAGCTAGTTGGCTCGTCCTTCCTGATTCGCGGGACCTGCAAAGAGCGAGGATTAGTACAATCACATGTACTGGCGAATGACTAATTAAAATCCAAGCTTTGCATATGATTCAAGCAGTTTTATAAACATGTTAGCTAGCTATTTCTGTGATCTTTCTAACCATCCTGATCGATTTGCATGTTAACATGTTTTGACGCAAGCATATAAAATTGTAAACATTAAGCAGCTATCATATTCATCCTATGTTACGTGCATTTAGTTAAGCAGTGAAAGGGTGTGAAGGCCATTGGCAATGTCAAGCCATCACGGACTATAGCTGGCTTAGACGGCGACCCTTTCGCGGCAGGTAGCGATCCCTGTACGAAAGTTCCTGAATAACCCACGCCGATGAAAGGCTGGCACTTGCTATACTCGTTCCTCCCGGGCCGAATCGGTCCCTTGGCCTAGGCAACCGTTCGAAAAAACTACACCTTGTCGACAAGTTGTCCGATGACCATTTTACAGAGTCTTAAAATATACTCTATCTTTTTTAGAACCTTATCCTTTCTCTTTTATGTGCGAAACTTAGCCTTTGTTTTAAACTTAGTCGATTTACTCACTTAGCCATATCGTTGTGATAAACGTTAATCGATTCATTCATTGTTTTGCATAGGCTAAGTGAAATTGCATAAGGAAGCATGTTTTCTATTTTCAATACCGGCAGTTTGATAGCAAGTGTTTCGTAAAGAATCGTGCCACGATTTCTTTGATTCTATACTATTATGACAAGCATTGATTTAACTTCATATTGATTTTGAAACAGAGGGACGAGGCGAAGGAGGTCAGCCACTCGCCTTAGACTTGCTTCAAGCGAGCGATCGGTTGGCTGCGCTGACGTCGCCTACGCGATCACCGGCAATCTCATAAGCAACTGATTAGAACACTGTATAATTCAAGGAATTTCGATATGAATGCGAAGCTCAAAAATGCAAGTCACAAAAACCCATCGGAAATATTCACAAAAAATGCATTCACGAAAACCAAAGCCAAAGCCAAATCAAGTACGGTATGAAAACCAGAGCAACAGAAGGTCTCTTCCGACTCAGCCGCAGAGCCAATCCTTGAGACACAACCCACTGATTATGGGACTTGGTTCTGAAGAAGCCATTCCATAACGTGGAATTGATCTTAATTCAACCGTTCCCGTTCGATCGAATCGGCCGATTCCGACCTATCGGTCCCGACCGAATCGATAGCGACAGTGTTCCTTTCTCGCGCACCCCGTAGATGGAAATGGGGTACGATGTAGGGACGGGGCACTACACCATAACTAACTAATAAAAAGTTTCGTCCTCGAAACTTAAGGATATAACCTACCTCTACGAGAACAATGAAGGAAATTTCTTCTTCATTTCTGATTCAAGCTCCCACGTCGACTCTTCGACCGAATGAATCCTCTAAAGGACGCAGACAAGAGGGGTCGATCGATTTTGTAGCAGCTTATCCTTGCATTCTAATATTTGAACTGGCTCTTTAACGTAGGATAAGTTGGACTTCAGCTCCAGCTGGCCAAAATCTACCACGTGGCTTGGGTTGTGCACGTACTTCTGCAACTGAGAGACGTGGAAGACATTGTGTACACCTTCTAGAGCCGATGGTAGGGAAATTTTATAGGCAACTGGGCGACCCACTCGAGTATTTCGAACGGCCCAACAAATCTTGGACTCAACTTTTCCTTCGTACCGAACCGAGTAACTCCTCGCATGGGCGACACTTTGAGAAATACGTGATCGCCTTCTTGAAACTCGAGGGGTCGACGATGAACGTCCGTGTAGCTTTTCTGACGGCTCTGCACGGTCTTTAATCTTTCTCGAATGAGCCAAACTTTTTGCATAGTCTGTTCCACCAGTTTCGGGCCGAGAATCTGCCGCTCTTCGACTTCGTCCCAGCAAATGGATGATCGGCACTTTCATCCGTACAAGGCTTCATATAGCGCCATTTGGATGCTAGATTGATAGCTATTGTTGTATGCAAATTCAGCCATAGGTAGATGAACATCCCAGCTTGATTTAAAGTCAATTGTGCAGAGTCGTAGCATGTCTTCGAGAATCTGATTGACGTGCTCCGTTTGGCCGTCGGTCTGAGGATGGTTAGCTGAGCTGAACTGCAACTTGGTACCTAGATCCGACTGAAGGCTACTCCAGAATTGTAACATAAACCATGAATCCCGATCAGAGACGATGGATACTGGAACTCCGTACAGCCGTACTATCTCATCAAGATAAATCTGCGCCAGGCGATCAATGCTCCAAGTAACTTTAATGACAATGAAGTGCGCTGACTTGGTTAGTCGATCGACGATGACCCAGATGGCATCATTTCCCCGTGGCATCTTCGGCAGACCAATAATAAAATCCATGCACACGTGCTGCCACTAACATTCCAGAATCGCCAGATTCTGCATCTCCCCGTCTGGTCTCTGGTGCTCAGCTTTTACCTGTTGACAGGCCATGCATTGCGATACGAAGAGTGCCACATCTCATTTCATCCCGTGCCACCAGAAGTTTATACGGAGGTCCTTGTACCTCTTCGTGCTACCGGGATGCAAGGTATACTTTGCATAGTGCACCTCCGACAATATCTCCTTTCTAAGTTCTGAATCGTCCGGAACGTATAGACTACTCTTCAATCGAAGCATGCCGGTTTCGTCTTCCGCAAAGTCGGTCGTCCTACCCGTCAAGATTGGCTCTCGTATTTTCTTCAGGTACGGATCATCCTTCTGAGCGGTCTTGATCTTTTCTTGCAAGCTCGGCTCTAACTGTAACTTTTCTAACTGCACATTCCTGAATCGGACTCAGAGTTCGATGCCGATCTCTTCTAGGTCGCGTAGCAGTCTACGGTCAATGGATAGCGAGGCAATATACTTCCGACTCAGAGCATCCGCCACAACATTTCCCTTTTCCGGCATATAGTCAATAGTCAAGTCGTAATCCTTGATCAGTTCAAGCCAACGCCTTTGCCGCAAGTTCAGTTCCTTCTGCATGAATAGATACTTGAGGCTCTTGTGATTGGTATAGATCGTGCATGCCATGCAATAAAGACAGTGACGCCACAATTTCAATGTGAACCCAATCGTCGCTAACTCTAGGTCATGAGTAGGGTAGTTCTTCTCGTACAGCTTTAGCTGTCGGGAAGCAAAAGATATCACCTTGTTCGCTGTATCAGCACACACCCCAAGCCCTGACCGGACATGTCATTGAATATATGGAAATCCTCTGTCCCTTCTGGAAGTACGAGTATCGGGGCCGAGATGAGCCTTTGATTTAACTCTTGGAATAAAGCTTCACAGTCGTCTGACCATTCAAATACGACTCCTTTCTGGGTGAGGCGAGTCAGAGGCGATGCGATCTTCGCGAAGTCTTTCACAAAGCGTTGGTAGTATCCCGCTAAGCCAAGAAAACTTCGAATCTCGCCGATAGACGTTGGCCGTTTCCAATCGACAACGGCTTCAACTTTCTTTGGATCGACTGCAATGCCTTCAGCTGAAATAATGTATCCGAGGAATGCAACGCTGCTCAGCCAAAATTCATATTTGCTTCGCTTCGTATATTCTGATTTTCTCGAAGGGTCTGAAGCTCGGTCCGTAGATGCTCAGCGTGTTGTTGTCTATTCTTCGAGTAGACGAGTATATCGTCAATAAAGACTACTACAAACTTATCGAGGAATGGTCGGAACACCCGATTTATCAAATTAATGAAAGCGGCAGGGGCGTTCGTTAGGCCGAACGGCATTACCAGGAATTCGTAATGGCCGTATCGAGTACGAAAGGCAGACTTCGGCACATCGTCCGGCTTGATCTTGAGTTGATGGTAACCCGAGCGCAGATCAATTTTAGAGAACACCGTAGCTCCTTGCAGCTGATCAAACAGATCGTCTATACGGGGCAAAGGATATTTGTTCCAGACGGTGGCTTTATTCAGCTCGCGGTAGTCGATACAAAGACGCAGGGAGCCATCATTTTTCTTGATGAACAGCACGGGCGCTCCCTATGGCGAGACGATGGGTCGAATGAATCCCTTGTCGAGCAACTCTTGCAACTGTAATTTGAGTTCTTTAAGCTCTGCAGGGGCCATTCTGTACGGGGCTTTAGAGATCGGTCGGGTATCGGGGAATGTATCAATAGTGAACTCAATCTCTTGATCGAGCGACATGCCGAACAGTTCATCCGGGAATACATCTGGGAATTCTGCCACAACGTCGGTCTGACCCGCGTTTGCACCATCCTGTCGCATGTCTCGAATGGACGCTAGATAGCCTTCACATCCGCAATGCAGCATCCGTCGTACAGATATTATAAAGATCACCAAGCAGGTCGGCGACACCTCACTACACGAATAGCAGAATTCAGGCACTCCGGGTATACAGAACGTGACCCTCTTTTCAGCACAGTCTGTGGTTGCGTTGCACGGACCGAGCCAATCCATCCCCAGAATGATGTCGTAGTCCTTAATATCTAGAACTATCACATCAGGACTGATCTTTTGACCACCTATACAGATGATCCCATCTCCGTAGACTAAATGTGCAAGTAGTTGTATGCCCGACGGTACGTTAACAGTAAGATCGAGACCCAGCGGTGTCAGGGGAAATTTGTGCTCGACGGTGAAGTCCGCCAATATAAAACTATATGTGGCACCTGAATCAAACAATACACGAGTAGGTTATTGCATTATACCTGTCACGACTGTGTCAGATACGAACGCTTCGTCTCGAGTCATGGCGTAGATGCAGCCCTTAGCATTGGGGCGACGGTCTTGGCCATTCTGTTGTGCGGTCGGTGGAGCCCGAGGTACTTGGCCTCGGTTCTGATGATGTTGTTGGGGGTGCTGGTTTGGCTTATCCGGACAGTTGTGTGCGATGTGGTCCATTCGGCCGCACCCGAAGCATGCTCCATTCTTCAATCGGCACTCGTTGACCATGTACCCCTCTTTGTGGCAGAAATTGCCAACTATTCGATCCTTCATTTGGTTGCCACCTCCGTTATCGTAATTTTGATGCTTGTGCGGATTGTTGCCTCCCATATTACTATGGTGTTTGTTATTAAAGTGAACAACGCCAGTAGTAGCAGGAGGATACTCGGACTCCAGATGGAGAGCATGGTTGAGTGCCTCACCCATGGTTTTGTATTTAGGTACCGAAACATGAGCACGAATAGAGGAATACAGGCCCACTTTGAATCGTCGAGCTCGACTTGCAGTGGTATGTAGATAGGCTCCAGCAAATTTGGCCAGTATGTTGAATTCAGTCGCATATTGTCGTACAGTCATATTTCCTTGCTTCAACTGCATAAATTTATTTTTTTTCCTATCGTACGGCTCCAGAAAGATATTCAGTCTCGAACGTATCTCTGAATATGGCCCATGAGATTGTCGTCGTCCCGTCTTCACGTCGAATTGCCCACTTCTATACGGCCCACCAATCGTACGCATTCATTCGAAGTAGAAGTTGAGCACACACGACTTTCTTCGAGTCTTCGACACCCAGAAGCTCGAACTTGTCTTCCAGCTCCTCCAACCAGTCGATCGCCATGGAGGGATCTTCTGTGCCGTTGAAGGAAGTGCGACAGCTTTTCGTAAATTTTGACACGTCGAAGTTAGAACTTCTCGGTGCCACAGATGAGAGTACGGGCGCCTCCGGTTCAGCTTCATTAAATCTAACCGCAGGCTCGGTCACAGCAGGCGTCATCGTTGAATTATTGTTGGCCACGATCGATTGTACAATTTGTTAGAGTGTATTCAACTGCTGCTGCTGTAGCTTAAATTAAACCTGGAACCGATTCTCGAATTCGGTCTGGCGAGCCTCCGCCTGCTGACGATGGAGCTCATTTTGACGTTGCTGTATTTCGAGCATCTGCAACATCCGTTGCATCGGATCGTCGGAAGGTCCGGCTACGGTAGGCGTCATTCCTGTTGGGTTGACGGAATGCTCAAGTCTGGAAGTACTCGAGTCGCTGGAAGCGCACGTCTCGTCCTCTGCCCGAGCTCCCACAAGTGCAGGAAAAAGAAAGGCAACTCTCGTTTGTTTCAGAAAATGTCCTAGGTTCAGCGTATGGAACAACTCATCTCATCGACACGAGGTCAACGGTTTGAGACTCGAAACTTGACACTGGAGGCCAAGGACGTAAAGCCATGCTCTTATACCATTATGTTATGTCTCGATTCTGTTGAATCGATAGTCGTCCTCCGAGCGTGATGTCGTGCGAACCTAATTTGCGATCGCACAAGACATAGTCATAAGGTAATCCGAGACACGAGATCTAAGAGAGTAAACAGACAAATTGAATCACACATTAAGTAAAAGAAACTTTGATCTTTATTGATAATAAACATCATTTACAGACTCCAGTACAGGACTCATGTCGTACGGGCTACAACATGACTCAATTATAAAAGAGTGCCGATGAGATAGCTGTTCCATACATTGTACACATCCTTCAATATATATCAGAGTATTCCAGTGACCTGGAATGGAGGGACGCTGAGTCATCTTTCTTGGACAGTCGAGAGCCTTCAAAAGTGGAGTTACGGGGACAAGTCTTCGACACGCGGCCGAAGCTTCAAAATCATGAACGTTGTCGAGCTAGTTGGCGAGTCCTTCCTGATTTGCGGGACATGCAAAGAGCGAGGATCAATACGATCACATGTACTGGCGAATGGCTAATTAAAATCCAAGCTTTGCATTTAATTCAAGCAGTTTTATAAACATGTTAGCTAGCTATTTCTGTGATCTTTGTAACCATCCTGATCGATTTGCATGTTAACATGTTTTGAGGCAAGCTTATGAAATTGTAAACATTAAACAGCTATCATATTCATCCCGTGTCATGTGCATTTAGTTAAGCAGTAAAAGGTTGTGAAGGCCACTGGCAATGTCAAGCCATCACGGGCTATAGCTGGGTTAGACGCGACCCTTTCGCGGCGGGTAGCGAGCCCTGTGCGAAAGTTTCCGAATAACCTACGCTGATGAAAGGCTGGCGCTTGCTATACTCGTTCCTCCCGGGCCGAATCGGTCCCTTGGCCTAGGCAACTGTTCGAGGAAACTACACCTTGTCGACAAGTTGTCCAATGACCGTTTTGCAGAGTCTTGAAATATGCTATCTCTTTTCTAGAACCTTATCCTTTCTCTTTTATGTGCGAAACTTAGCCTTTGTTTTGAACTTAGTCGATTTACTCACTTAGCCATATTGTTGCATAAATGTTAATCGATTCATTCATTATTTTGTATAGGCTAAGTGGAATTGCATAAGGAAGCATGTTTTCCATTTTCAATACCGGCAGTTTGATAGCAAGTGTTTCGTGAAGAATCGTGCCACGATTTCTTTGATTCTACACTATTATGACAAGCAATGATTTAACTTTATATTAATTTTGAAACAGAGGGATGAGGTGAAGGAGGTCAGCCACTCGCCTTAGACTTGCTTCAAGCGAGCGACCGGTTGGCTGCGCTGACGTCGCCTATGCGATCACCTGCAATCACATAAGCAACTAATTAGAACACTGTATAATTCAAGGAATTTTGATACGAATGTGAATCTCGAAAACGCAAGTCACGAAAACCCATCGGAAATATTCACGAAAAGCGCATTCACGAAAACCAAAGCCAAAGCCAAATCAAGTATGACATGAAAACCAGAGCAACGGGTGGTCTCTCCCGACTCAGCTGCAAAGCCAATCCTTGAGGCGCAACTTGCTGAATATGGGACTTGATTCCGAAGAAGCTATTCCATAACGTGGAATGGATATTAATTCAACCGTTCCCGTTCGATCGAATCGGCCGATTCTGACCTATCGGTCCCGATCGAATCGATAGTGACAGTGTTCCTTTCTCGTGCACCCTGTAGACGAAAATGGGGCATGATGTAAGGACGGGGCACTACACGGACGAACGTATACTTGAACGTGTCGATTGTAGATTGAATGATCACTTCGATGACTTATAGAATGACTTGACCCCAAGTGGTGTATGCGATAGACGGGAAGAGGAATAAGGATGAGTTTCGACGACTAGTCAAGTAGCTCGAATCTTGAGTGATGTATGGACCGTCTAGTGAACTGTTCGACCAAAATTTATGGACTTACATGTAGCAATGAGTATATTCGCAAGCGACGATTATCGCACAAAGTCTTAGAACGAGTAATTCTTAGATGGTTGTAATTTCGAGAGTCTCAAACGAGATATCGCTTGGATGATTTGTGAATGTCTAGTGCAAATTATGAAATTATTGAATAGAGATTTGGAACGATGAAACGAATGGATGTCTTGGTCGAGAAAACTTGGTCGATCATACGTGCGATTTCAGGAATAGTCAAAGTGAGTAAAAACTTGAGTTGAAATAAAGTACTCATAGACAGGATCGATGATAGCACGATTGGAAGATAGCGTGCATGAACGTTGGTTTAAAGAAACAAAGGATGACTAGGATTTAGAATTGATGTCGCTCAATGACTTGAGATTGCATGTAACAATGCGAATTAAGGAATTAAGTTGCATGACTCAGATTTTGTTGCAAAAGGAAGATCGTCAAGTTACGTACATCATCGATGGTATTGAGGCGTATCAAAGATCGATATGCGATAACTAAGGGGTACTCTGATTCGATGAATGATGATCGTGTAAAATGATAGTGTTTCGATGGATGTTGTACTTAGGATTTTAATAGAAATGAATGTTTGGATGAAAGGGAAGTGACTTGATTGTTCGGTGATAACCACAACGACAACGATCTTGTCTTATGCGAGCGCAACTCCAGCCTCGCATATGTGTCACGTTGAATTTAGGACGATCATTTCGTGCGAGCGTTGGCATGGTGATTCATGTCCAGCGGGAATGATCGAACTCGAAATATCATGACATAGCAATTTTGATTGCTTCGACTTGTGGTTTGAAGCGAATGTGAGTTCGAGGATTGATCAGACTTGTGATTGACGATTAAAGAAAACTTGAGGATTAAGTAGACCCATTCTACGTATCGAGAATAAATTAGTCTAGACTCAATACAAGAGTTATGTCCCAATGAGGACGATTATTCTGCGAGAATGTTGGCATGGTGATTCATGTCCGCCGTAGGTAATCAGACTTGCGTAAGATTGGGGTATAACAAATTGCTTGGCTAGACGACCTTGTGATCGAATACGTGAATTGGATATAATGGATAGGTGAATTGTATCAAACAAATTTGAAGAGATAGACTATGACAATGCTAGTTTGGATGTACGAAATTGAGATGACGAGAATTTGGTTAAGGATAACCTATCATAGCATGACTTTGCTGAACGAACTCGGACCTTATGCATAGAGTGTCTTGATGCGAATAGGATGAATACTACTCGATGTTTAGATGATTTGAGTGAAACGAGCTTGGGTAGAAGTATCCCATACTAACGAACAAACGGTTTGACCATAGGATTGGGACGAGCATCGTGCAACGACTTTGCACGATGAATCAAGAACTTGACTTGTAACTATGACCTTGTGATATGACCTAGCAGATAGGTGGAAAGCCCTATGCCGAGTGACTGAACCTGTGTGACCCACTTTAGGGTATCGTTCGGACGAACGATAGATCTGGGACAACATGACTTAGAGTTAGGACATGGAACTAGGAGTGTGCGTTAACGACAATAATACCAGCCCTAAATGAAGTGAATGAATGAAATCGACGATACACACGTAAAGTTGGGATAACAAATCAAATGATTACTTGGAAGACAAACTTGATGATAGTGCAATACTTGGTCTTGAATCGAACGAAATTCTACTTGAACTTGGGTCGACTCCGCTAGAAGTATCGTATTGATTTCGTAAGATGGGAACGCTTAAGAAATAAATCGGATCATCTCGAGGATCAAGATAGACGATAGTGAAAGGAACTGGAGTTTCGTTTTAATCGAGTTAGTAAAAATGACCGACCATTCGAAACTATCACGAGTAGCTTGTCCGACTTCGCTATCGCTAAGCTTGGTTAAAATGTATGTATTCGGGAGACGCCTTGAATATGTATATGATCCAAACTCAGTGATTTGATGAACTCGAATACAGCTGCAAGTAGATATGTTGAGATGCCCATGGATGAACGGATGAGTGAGTTTGTCTCAGCCTATGACCCTCATATTTGACGAATTATGACACACCTCGTGTAACCATTATAGTCCCGCGATAGGGCACAAGAATGACCAAGTCATAGAAATACGATGACTGAGTGAGTACCATCAGCTTGAATAAGTAGTAAAGTCATTCGATGAAATTGGCCAAGGTGTATGCGACATGAAACTTAGAATGATACTTGAACGTAGTTCGATGCCATCAAATGATGGAGTCGTTTGATAAGAATTGTCTAAGGTATGCACACGACATGAGTTAAGGAACGGTAGGATGACGTGCACTCAGGAAGTCTCAATGATGAGACTTATTTTGAGTGGTGTATTATGTAACGACCCGCTCTGCCCTAGCGAAATGTCGACTCAAAAATAGCATGTGTAACGACTCAAATGAATCGTTGACTCAAAGAGTTCCGTCGACCCGATGAAGTATCGATGCGAATCGATGCAAGTGTTAAGTTGGCCCTTCAGGAGAATCCAGACTTAGACTTTCAAAGGCGCGCTCGGAGTTTCGCTTAGCTGATACGATCATCGCTAAGGTGGGTGGCTCCGATGAACCTATCTTTGCTTAGCATAGACACATAATAATACGAACACTGTTGGTAGAATCGCTAGACGATAATGCCATGTATTCTAACAAATGACTCAACGCACCTAGGTAAGGGAGTAATCCCATCTTGTATGCTTGTATAGAATATGAAAAAGAATTTGGAAAATATGCGAACTCTCGTACCGCACTCCACGCCCGTGCAAACGCATAACTTACACTTTGTGTAGATTTACTTATGCGTCCAATAACGAACGAAATGCTTGTCACTAGAATCATACCACAACATAAAACAATGAATGGTTTACAACAATGAAGCAGGAAGACTATCGACATAGTCGTTCCGAGTAGAGTATGGAAATATTGAAAGGCTTCAGGACCGATGGGTCGCCAAGGCGATTCTTGTACAGGGAGTTGCATAATATATGAATGAACGAATGAACGAATAAGTGAATGAATGAATCAACGAATGAATGAATGAATACATGAATGAATTAATGAACGAATGAACAAGTGAAAGAAAGAAAAGAAAAGAAAAGAAAAGAATGAATGAAAGAAAGAAAAGGAATGGTTAGCGACAGGTATGACGAGAACGTACAACGGGGCTCGCTACCCGTGCTGCACAGACGCCGCCGCCAACCTAGTCGATAATGCATTATGGCTCTAGACAGCCTGATAAGTTAATTTATTGGCTCAAGACAGCCCAACAAGATAATTGGCTCATGACAGCCCGACAAGTTAAACTAAAAATAAGAATACGAAATGGTCGTGGATAACTCATATATGAGTGACAGAACAAACGATTCCAAGGCAATGATCACGACATCGTGGCCAGCCTAGGCAGAATCATGGCTTACGGGTGTCTTGTGTGTGGGCTCGGGAACACAAGAGACGTAAGGCCATGTATTGCGTAGACTATCAAGGTGTACCAGCCATCGCGCTTGATAGATGCGAATACAAAGAGGAACATGTCCAAATGGCTTTTGGTGCCAGCGATCGATGCATATAGATTAAGTTGGCTCGATTGCGACAATTCGCGTGCGAGACCTTACATTGAAACAGGTAAATCTGACTAGCTGAACATGCTATGTTACTGAATGAAACAATATATCTAACCAACAGTTGAGTATAACATATCCTGACAACTTGAGTAAGCTGAACAACTGTGGAACTGAACGAAGCACCTTCCAAACAGGCTTGAATATAACATAACAAATGAACTAGAGTACTTCATACAAATGAGTTAGAAACATACCTACGACGCACTACTACCTGAGGCAGGAACACGCCCATGACACTTTTGGATACTTATACAAACTTGTCAATTTGTAATGCATAATATGTTGGCTAACTTGATTTACTTTGGACAGGGACGATCATACAATAAGTATGGTAAGTTGTGCATGTTTTACTTATGTGACACTTGAAAATGATAACACGGGATAGGATTTGAATGTTATGCCATGAAACTGATCCTAAGGCAAGATTAGTAAGACAATAAATGATAGATGGAGCACAAAAGTAAGATGAACGTGTTTGGTAATGATAGCGAGTGGGCAAGCTAGCCTTCCCACTAGTGCATAACAATGTACTGATAACAACATAGTCTGCTTACAGGGTGCAAAGAACTACGTCGAGTGTGGAGACCTCCCTCGAATGAGCTAAGGCACAGAGCTAACTTTGGACCCTTGGAGCGTTGCAAAGAAACTGAAGTACCATATATGGGACATAATATATTGTAACATCGCCATGAATCATTCTATCTTGTAAGCCACTTGGCACACATTTTATGTTTCGAGAGAGAGAGAGAGCTTGAGCGATTTGTAATCTCGGCCTAGCGCCGCTTATATTACTTCTTGAATATAAATAAAGACTATTGAGTTTGTTTCAATTTGTGTTCATTTACTTTTCGCTGCAAATGGGGACACTCTATGCGACTCTATGGCCTAGCTTTAATCGGCCGTTTCTGGACTTAGCCTTGCACGAGCGCAACCTAGGCTCGTGCGGCATCACGCCTTAGCAAGGACGATCGATCCTACGGGACTGGGGCATAACACTATCTGCCTGAGGTACATCTCTGCTAGCTGATCCGTCGACTGACCAATCCTGAAAGAGAGAAAATAAGCTATCTTGGTGAGTCGGTCAACTATAACCCATATAGCATCTCTCCCAGCTGGGGATTTAGGTAACATGTTACAAAATCCATGGTAATGTGCTCCCACTTCCATTCTGGGATTGGTAAAGGTTGAAGAAGTCCAGCTGGTCTCTGATGTTCAGCTTTGACTTGTTGGCAGACTAGACAACGAGAGACAAACCAAGCTATCTCCCTCTTTATGCCATCCTACCAGAAATACTGACGGATATCACGATACATCTTCGTACCACCGGGATGAATTGAATACTGTGAACTATGAGCTTCTGCCATGATCTCCTGTCTGATGTCACCACTGGGTACACAAGATGCCTTCCATGTCGGAGTGTGTCATCTTCGTGAATACATAACTCTGCTCTTCGCCCTATTTTATATTATGTCCTAAGCCGCTGAAGCTTAGAATCCGTTGATTGAGCTACCTTGATTCTCTCAACTATATGCTGGACTGGACTTGCATACTGGCCATCAATGACACATTAGTAGGAAGAACAATCTCTATACCCATCTTCTGAAGATCCGCAAATAACTCTGGCTGTGTTGTTAGAAAATAAGCTCATGCTCTTCTACTCAACGCATCTACAACTACGTTGGCCTTCCCAGGATGAAACTGTAGGTTGATGTCATAATCTACCAATAGCTCTAGCCACCTTCTTTGACACATGTTAAGATCCTTCTGGGTAAACACATACTTAAGACTCTTGTGGTCGGTAAAAATCCCTACTCGATCTCCATACAAGTAATGTCTCCAAAGCTTAAGGGCAAAAACTACCGCTGCTAACTCCAAATCATTGGTTGGATAATTTCTCTCATGATCATGAAGCTAACGTGATGTATAAGCTACTACCTTGCCATGCTGCATCAAGACGCATCCCAATCCTCTGCCTGAAGCGTCACAATAAACTGAGAATCCCCCAGTCCCATCTGGAAGCGTGAGAATGGGTGCCATCATCAATCTTTGCTTCAACTTCTCGAATGAACTCTGATACTCTTCTGTCCAAGCAAACTGCACATCCTTGTGGGTCAACTGCGTCAATGGTGCTGACATCCGAGCAAAGTCTGACACAAATCGTCGATAATAGCCGGCCAATCCTAGGAAACTGTGAACTTCTGCAACAGTACTGGGTACTGGCCATGTCTCTATAGCCACTATCTTCTGGGGGTCCACTTTTACTCCACCTCTGGTGATGATGTGACATAACTACGAAATGCGATCAAGCCAAAATTCGTACTTACTGAACTTTGCGTACAACTGGTGCTCTCTGAGAATCTGAAGGACTACTCGAAGATGCTGCTCATGCTCTGCTTCATTCTTGTTATAGACTAAGATGTCGTCTATAAAAACTTTCACGAACTGATCCAAATAGGACATGAAGATACGATTCATAAGATCCATGAATACTACTGGCGCATAGGTTGCTCCGAATGGCATAACGAGAAACTCCCAATATCCATATCTAGATCTAAATTCTGTCTTCGGGATGTCTTGCTCTCTGACTCTGATCTAATGGTACCCCGACCGCAAGTTAATCTTCGAGAATACTGTCGCTTCACTGAGTTCATCGAATAAATCATCTATCCTTGGTAGGAGATATCGGTTCTTAATTGTTACAGAAGTTAAGGTACAATAATCGACATATAATCTTGACGTACCATTCTTCTTCTTCACAAAAAGCATTGGGGCTCCCTAAGGTAATCCACTAGCACGAATAAATCCCTTTGTTCTAAGTTCTTCAATCATCTTGTACAGGATCTCAACTCTGATGGTGACATTCTATATAATTTCTCTGATACTAGTGTCGTCCCTGGAATCAAATAAATAGTGAACTCTATCTCTCTCTCTCTCTGGCGACATGCCTGGAAGCTCTTCGGGGAATACGTCAGAAAATTCTTCTACTACTCTGGGAAACTGAACTGCTTCTGCTACTGCCATCTGCAAGACTAGTGGAGAAGGTTCTACTTCATCTCTGGAAAATAAAAACTCTTCTTCGCCGGGAATACCAAAAATAATCCTGCCAACATGGCAGTCCATTCTTGCGTATTGTTCCTTCAAGCAATCCATTCCTAGGACCACTAAAAATGTGTCACGATTCGCACCCAGTGTAGGGGCACAAGAAGTGGGTACGCCCAGCCTACGCCACAGTATCGACAGTAGAACGCTGTCCTAGGTCACAACATCTAACAATATATAACTGTACCTGTACAATAATATACTCTCCAAAAAGGAGGACAACACAGAAGGTACAACTCAATCACAATGTCTAAAATGGAAATAAAAAGATAAGATAGCTAATCTAAACAAAGAACTACAAACAGAAAGAAATAAGTCTGGGTGTTTAAACAACATCAAAATCCAAATATCTGAAATACATCAAGGCAAAATAACTAAAATAAGATAACTAGTCTAGCAGTCTAATCTAGACAATGGGCAAATCCTCAGCAACTGCTGGATCCTTCTGGGGGTCAAAGTCACCTGTGTCATCTAAGCCAGCAGCATAATATGTGGGACAGAACTCCTCCTCATCCTCTGTAATATTTTCAACATGTCCAATTAGGACAGAAACAAATACATATCTTTCACACAGTTCATATCATGACAGGAAATGTAAAATAAGCTATAGAATAAAATACATAAAAAGCTGTAAGAAATGAACATGAAGACTAAAGGAATATCTGATAAACTGAAATACAAATATGGTAAGTAAAGACTGTAAGTGACTAAGTGATTTAGAGCACAAGATGGTTATGTGAATGGCTTGAATTGCACATGACTAAGCTACAGAGTTTGCACATGATTACCTACTTTAGAATTATTCATATGACCACTTCTACTCCCCCGTATCCCAATCAATACACAAGAATCTAGACATGTTATGTTATTGTACATGAAAGTTTATACATGAAGCTCATGAGATCATGAGAGTACATAAGAGCACATGAGTGTACATGAATAATAAGAGTCCAAGGAATACATGATGTTCATGAAAAGCACGTGACATAATGTATTCGATGCACTCGAGAGGGATAACATCTCATAAAAAAGATCCATATAGTACTTATCCGTGATAACATCGTGAAACCATCAAGAAAGTAGTCTATAACAAGAATATAATTCCTAGCAAGTATGAAACGATTAGAGAATGTACTCGTAAGATAATCTGAATAGCTGATGAGAAAAGATGTTCGAACCGGAGTAATTGAGTCCTATTTAGAGCAAACACAGGTTACAAAGTGTCTAATATGAATTAATGGAAGTTTACAATGCATCCTATATGATTCTAGGTTATTCTAGGCCAAAGTCAACTCTTGGTCAACTCTGGTCAACCATTCTAGTCCAACTAAGTCTTAGCTAAGTTAACTAGTCAACTTAAGTCTATTTGGTCATATTTTAGGTCAAGTTTGACCCACAGTTGCTTTGGTCAACTTGGTCAACTAACTAGTAAAACCTTGCCTAACTAGGCCTATAGGTCAAACTCTAAACTAGCTCACTAACCATAGGCTAATATCTTATACCAACAACATATATATATATATATATATATATATATATATATATATATATATATATATATATATATATGAGGAAGGATAGGCATCCCCACAATTTTTGCATCCCCATGCTTTCCCATGTTCACATCCGTTGGATGTACTTTAAGTCATCTAATCTTAACCATTGGTAAATCAACGGTTAAGATTAGATGACTTAAAGCACCATCCAACGGTGCAAATAGGGGGGAAGCATGGGGATGCAAAAAGTGTGGGGATATTGATCCTTCCTCTCTCTCTCTCTCTCTCTCTCTCTCTCTCTCTCTATATATATATATATATATATATATATATATATATATATATAAAATCTCTTTTTTAGATATTATAAATAGCTTAAAGCTATCTAAAGCATAAGAGATTGCGAATAGTTCGGCGTCTATGCTACTAATGTTTCCTTTTTCTTTATATCTTCTGCTTGCATATCTGCATATCTTTTTTGTATTTTTTTCCTGAATATTTGTTTGGTTTAGCCAAAAGGATTGCTCCCCAGCCTAGATTACTTCCGTCTGTTTCTATTATTAAATAATCTGTGTCTAGAGGTAACTGTAGTTCCGGTAGTTTTTAAATAATTTCTTTTATTTCTCTTACTATCTTAATATCTTCATGGTTAAAATATTTTTGTCCTATTTGTGAAGTTTTAGCATACAAAGGACCAGCTATTTTTCCTAAGTCTTTTATAACTGATCTAGCATAGTTTATAAGTCCTAGAAACTGTTGTATTTCTTTTAGATTTTCTAATTTATCAGAAAATTTAAGAGCCTTTTGGGCTATATGTGGTTGGAGCCTAATTCTTCCTTCTCCAATAATAACTCCTAAGAATTCTATATGTGGTTTGAATAAATGAATTTTCTTTTTACTAATTATTAGTCCATGATTAATAAACTCTGAAATAATGATTTGTAAATGTCTTCTATATTCTTGTCTATTTTTGCTAAAAACTAAAATATCATCAATATATGCAATTACAAAAATTTTATGTTTTAAGAAGATATCATCCATCTTTCTTTGAAAAATAGGAGATGCAGTCTTTAAGTCGAAAGACATGACAAGCCATTCATAATGTCCTTCTGGACAAGTAAAGGCGGTCCATTCTATACTTTCTGGATGCATTTTTATTTGCCAAAATCCAGATTTTAAATCAAATTTACTAAATATCTTACAATTTTGAATTTTATTAATTAGCTGAGTCTTATCCGGTAAAGTATATCCATCGTCTTTTGTATTGTCATTAAGTCTTTTATAATTTATAACCATTCTACTTTTACCTCTTGCTATCTCACTATGATTTCTTACTATAAAAGCTGCAGATCTATGAGGTCTCCCAGATCTTCTAATGATTCCAAACTTTAATAATTCTTTAATATGTTCTCTAAAATCTTCTTCTTCTTCTTGATTTGTACCATTAATCTTAGTTGTTCTGATTTTATAATTAGATTTATTATATCAAGTTTACATAATATTTTATCCTTTTTCTAATATTTTAGTATATTTTCTCCTATTATTTCTATTTTTCTAGTTTATGCATTAATTTTTTAATATCTTGCTCGCTTACCAATGTATAATAAAAAAAATTTAGATGCAGAAATTCTGAGCTTATTTCATAGTTATTATATTCTTCCTCTTCTTCAGATGTTATTTCTTATTTTTCTTGCTGGCATTCTCGTTCTTTTTTACATTTGCATGTTCGAATTATTCAATAATTAAGGGGCCACACATGTAAAATTAATTGTGTTTAGGCTATCTAAATAATTAAGCCAAATTAAAGTAGTCTATTTGGAAATTGGCTTAAGGGTATAATTGTCATGGAATTAATGTGTAGATACCGGAGATAATTCTAATTTGATGAGGGGCCAAATTAGAAATATCAAAACACACACACACACACACACACACACACACACACACACACATATATATATATATATATATATATATATATATATATATATATATATATATATATATATATATATATATATATATATATATATATATATATATATATATATATATATTTGTATTCATTAGGGTTATGGTCCCCAACTTATACGGCCACCAAAGAGAGGGTTTCTCTATTCTCTTCTGTATCCCCATCAATAAAGAGAGGAACAAAGATTTCATCTTTGTTATTAAGGGCTGTAGCGGGTTAGAAGATCGAACCCCACAAAAGGACGACCGCTTCAAGATCCATCAAGTCTAGCAATGGATTCAGGTATGCTTTCGCAATTTAATTTATGTTCTTCATCTCATGAATCGACATGGTACAATAAATTCTAACAAGTGGTATCAGAGCCACCCTTGTTTGATTCATGAGTTTAAAATTTTCAAATTCAATTTTTGTTGGTGTTCAGGAACCCTAGATCGTTCGATCTGGTTTAATTATGGTTTGAATTTTTCGATAAGAGTTTTTATGACCCACCATAAGAAAAATCCTATTTTGTTAGACTTCGAATTTTTTTAATATGTTCCGTCCATCTCCCTGTTGTATTCATTGGAAGGTGAATTCATATAAAGAATATTGAGTTCATTTTTTCTACTGCCTTATTATTAGGTTTCGAAATATCTACATAACCATATTTGTTGAATATTTTTTTAATGCATGATTAAGGAACTGACGTATTTGGCTCCTATCGTAGATACTCCTTACACACACTCAAAGAAGCCAAAATTATTGTTACCATGCATGTGACCATATCCATGTCTATCCAACTTACAACACCAAGCATAGTATCTGTTAAATATGCAAAAGGTGGTGTTCTTTTTGGGTTTTGGATGGTAGCATAGTATTCCAGAATAAAAGTTGTTGTTTTGTTTATAAAGTTTTTTGTTTTTGTTTTTTGTATTAATGATGGTTTTAGACAGTGGGTTAAGTTAATTGAATTGGAAATATGGCATAAGTTACAATGGTGATCAATTCAATACGACCTCTTGTCTAGCCAAATTCGGAATATGGGTCTGATTTGACCAAATTAGGGTCTCGGGGCTAAATTTTATGTGATTTAGCTTTAAGCAACAAAAGTAACTAATATAGGGGCTTGTAATAGTTGGATCCAAGCTTTTCTCGTATATTTTTCTGTGCGTCAAAAATTTTGGGCTTTAAAGTTGTCAACTTTTATTGCAGACACGTTGATATATTTGAAATGGAATTCATAGAGAAATCTTTTGACATGATTCAGTTGACGAAAAAGTTAGGATTTTATCTTCAGTAGATTATTTTATTTAAAGTAATCTTTATGGGTTATTTGAAGCAATCTATTGGTCCATTTCTTCAGTAAAATATTACGTGAATTTTATTATGTTGACAATGCTCAGTTTAGTCAAATTAAGAATATTTGTTAGAATCATGTAAAGAGATTCGCATGCTTATGATTATCTTTTTTTGAGTTGTAATATTTTAATTATGCATGTACATAAAGTTTTGGACATGATTCGGTTTTGTAAAATTTAGTCAACGTTCAAAAAAAAAAATTGGTGCCTTTTGTGACTAGCAATAGTCGTCTAATATTCTAAATAGACCCATTGAAACAAGATGTCGCCAAAGTGACCTCTCTTGCGTAGATAGTCTATGAGGAATGTTAGATGTTTGTGTGAGTAAATTCATGCGAGTATTAACCGGCCCAAAGGAAGGTTAATACTTGGCCAAATTGTACACATACTTGTGGTGATAAATGTGTGACAATTATACGGTTTACATGTAAATAATAACCCGATCCAAAGATAGGCTTATTATTTGACATGACTTATTGTCAACGTTTGATCATTACACGAAGAATACACTTGTAGTTAATATCACTGTCCAAAGACTTGATATTAATGATGTACTAGGTATCTTGAGATGGGGTTCACCATTATTTGAATTTGTTTGACTATATTTTACTCTTTGGTTGTTAATTAGAGCATGTCTATTTTTGTTGTTTTGTTCTCTTTATAATTAATATTGCTACAATATCTGCCAATAAGATTTTAATTTTCATGTTTAATGGGATAAATTTTAAGGGCAAAATAAAAATGAATACAGTAGCTGCTAAGGGTCCAGCTCAAAAGAAACAACAATATAAAACTAAGGGTTGTTCTTTTGTGATAAGGCAGTACCCATAAGGAAAAAATGTACAAAGTACCACGCATAGCGTATAAAAAAAGGTACATTTCTAAATTTGGTCTGTTCTG
This sequence comes from Iris pallida, assembly GCA_029216955.1. Classification (NCBI taxonomy): domain Eukaryota; kingdom Viridiplantae; phylum Streptophyta; class Magnoliopsida; order Asparagales; family Iridaceae; genus Iris; species Iris pallida. The sequence goes on from JANAVB010021799.1 coordinate 14,680,409, forward strand.
AGGTTAATTTAGATTTAGTACCTAGAAACACATGGTGGTTAGATTCTGGTGCTACTACCCACATTAGTGTTTATAGACAAGGTTGTCTGAGTTACCGAAAGTCAATTGATGGTGAAAGATACATCTATGTGGGTGACGACAATTCGGTAGAAGTGAAAACAATAGGACATTTTAGGTTATTTTTAGGAACCGGTTATTATTTGAATTTGATAGAGACTTTTATTGTACCGTCTTTTAGACGAAATTCAGTTTCAGTTTTCTTAATGGACAAATCTGGTTATCATTGTTCGTTTAGAAACAATAAGTTTAGTCTATCTTTAAATTTAAAAATTATTGGTAACGGTTCCCTTAAGGTTTATAATAACTTATATTCAGTTGAAACTATTACATCTTACAATAAAATCTTGCAAGTGGAGTCATATGGTACTAAACGCAAAATTAATAATAAATGTTTTTAGCCTCATTATGACATAAGCGATTAGGTCACATCTCTAGAAATATAGTTGAACGACTTGTGTCTGATGAGATTTGGATTTTATTGACTCTATAGACTTTAATGTCTATATTAATATGTAAAAGAAATACAGACCAAAGTTCAATTGTAAGCAGCTACTTTATTGGCTATGCTGACAAATCAAGGGGTTAATAATTATATGATCCCACACAAAAGAAAATTTTGAGACGAAAAGTGTAACAGTTTTTGAGGATGTTGAGTTTGGGGGAGAAATAAAGTCAAGATCATTATATTTGAGAAGGAATCAATTACGATTCCTACTATCACTTTTGACGATGTGCAGGATTCTATACATGTCATGATCAAGAAGTGAATTCGGAGCCTCAATAAGACAATGTCGAATTACCTCTATAAGTCGTTGTTGAGATACCTTAACAATGACAACGTAGCGGCACCCCATTCAAGATAAGGTAATTATTTCTAAGGAACAAACTCAACAACCTCAAGAACCGGTAATATTAAGATGGTCCACCAGAGAAAGGAGAAATATAATTTTGGATAATATTGTCATATTTCTCTAGGAACATGAGGAAGACTGTGGATACTGGAAGATGATCTAATCAACTTCTTTCAGGCCATAGAAAGTTCCAGTTCTCAAAGTAGATTGATACAATAAATAAAGAGTATAAGTTCATGCAAGACAATAAATTTTAAGAACTTGTCCCATTACCAAAAGATGTGAAGCCCATTGGTTGTAAATGGATATTTAAAACCAAGAATGATTCGAAGGATAATATGGAGAGGTATAAAGCACGTCTTGTAGCTAAAGGCTTTACTCAAAAGGAAGGGATTGATTTTAAAGAGACTTTCTCTCCGGTTTCTTCGAAAGACTCTTTTAGAACAATTATGGCACTTGTTACACATTTGATCTTGAGTTACATCAAATGGATGTCAAAACGGCGTTTCTGAATGGTAACATTGACGAAACTATTTATATGGTGCAGCCAGAAAACTTTGTGCCGGGAGATCCAAAGAATATGGTTTGTAAATTGACAAAATCCATTTATGGACTCAAGCAAGCTTCTCGTCAGTGGTACTATAAATTTCACCAAGTTGTTACCTCGTTTGATTTTAAGGTTAACGTTGTTGAAGATTGTGTGTATCACAAATTCATTGGGAGTAAAATTATTTTTCTGGTTTTGTATGTTGATGACATACTGCTTACCACAAATGATATAGGCATATTGCATGACACTAAGAAATTTCTATCAAATAACTTTGAGATAAAAGATCTTGGTGACGCCTCTTTTGTATTAGGAATTCAAATACACAGAGATCGTTCTCGAGGTATTCTTGGATTATCACAAAATAGCTATATCGATAAAGTGCTTAAAAGATTTGGCATGCAGGAATGCAAACCAGGTGACACCCCAGTCGCTAAAGGAGGCAAGTTCAGTCTCAATCAGTGCCCTAAGAATAGCCTTGAAACTAAGAAAATACAATAGATTTTTCCTTCATGATCAGTTATAGGGAATCTAATGTATGCTCAAGTATGTACGCGTCAAGATATTGCGTACATATTAGGATGTTAGACCGATATTTAAGCAAATATGGATGGATCATTGGGTAGCAGCCAAACTACTCAAGTAATTAATAGAAAATAAGAAATTATATGCTCTTTAGGAGATCGGATAATTCTGGTGATCATAAGGTATTCTGACTCCGATTTTGCTGGATGCCAACACAGCAGGAGATCCACATCAGGTTATGCTGACTAATGGAGATATATTTTGGATGAGTGTCAAACATGCACTCATAATTTCTTCCACCATGACAGCAAGGTTTATAACATGCTGTAGGGCATCTATTCAGGGAATATGATTGCAAAATTTCGTCATAAGGCTGCGCCTACAGTACGGTATTGAAAGACCACTTAAATTATGGTGTAATAATAAATCAGCAGTAATGTATTCCAATAACAACAGAAACTTGTATAAGTCAAGGATATTGACATAAAGTTTCTAGTTGTGAAGGAAAGAATTCAGAATGGTTAAAGTGTCCATATAGCACATTATGACAAACTCTATTTTAGCGGATCTGCTCACAAAAGCATTATCACCCAGGGTCTTTCATGAGCATACTGCTCATATGGATGTTATCTCAATTAAGTATATGGCAATATAGTGGGAGTTTGTATTTTATGTATTTGGGTGCTATTTAGTTTTAGACACATTTATGTGTTAAAGTATTTTGGATGTTTATCTGATCAGATATATGGAAATTCAGTTCATTCTATTTTCATTATGTTAAAGTATTGATCTCATTAAAGTTAAGGAGGACCAGTTGGAAATAGACATGTATTGATCACATTGCGTATAATTTCCATACTACGCATCCATGATTGATCTATGTCGTTTAGCTATATTGGTATATGTGACCATTGATGGTTTAGTTACGCTATATGTGACGAAGGCCGCTTTGATCCTATGTTGATATGGTTAATGAACGAGATTGTCCGGATATACCCTAAGGATTAAGATAGCAATTTATGAGATCACTAAGGTTAACACAATTATAAGGTTATATATGTGGCCCAGTAGGAGATTGTTGGAATTATTCAATAATTAAGGGGCCACACATGTAAAATTAATTGTGTTTAGGCTATCTAAATAATTAAGCCAAATTAAAGTGGTCTATTTGGAAATTGGCTTAAGGGTATAATTTTTATGGAATTAATGTGTAGATACTGGAGATAATTCTAATTTGATGAGGGGCCAAATTAGAAATATCAAAACACACACACACACACACACACACACACCACACACACATATGTGTGTGTGTGTGTGTAGGTCCTAAAAAACAAGTTGCACCCATCAACAAAGTCATGAAAATCAAAAAGTGCATCCTTCAAATAAACTGCGTAGAAGACAGATTGCGCATCATCTCGATTGCGCAAGCTGAACTGCGCACTCATCCAAGTGCGCAAGCTGACATGGCCTTGTCATCATTATCTGACACAGAATCAGATCTTCTGACAGCTGACAGTTCGAAGAACGAGGAAACTATTCGTTTATCGTGCAGTACAGTGCTCGAGGACAGCTGTACATGCAGCGCAATCTGCCAGACTCTCTGCAGCGCGGTCCATCCCAGCGCAATCTGAAGCCAGCGCAATTAATGTGGCACACTCCATCAAGACAACTGACAATATACACGTGGCCTTCATTCCATCAATTACTCACCATATGGCAACCGTCTGTACACGACCAAGCGCATTTCAATCAAACAATGCCACGCGTCATATACAGATGGTCCACGATCGAGTAACTGCCTGCGCAGTCCATTACTTGCGCAATCCAAAGTCTGCGCAATCCAGTCTGCACAAGTCAGAATAACTAAAAGTTAGTTATTTCCCGAACTCTATAAATAGAGTTTCAAGCCTTCATTGTTACACACACGGAGATCACACATAGAGATCAGAAAAATCAGAGAGTTCAGGAGTTCTTACCCAATTGCTGCTGCATTCTTCAGAGGCTATCGCCTTCAAATTCAGAGGCTACCGTCTTCGAAGTTCACATCGTCTAAGGGATAAAGCGATCGTCATTCAGGTCAGATTCCTACAGTTGTTCTTTTCTAGAATTCTTGTAATCTTCTTACAAAGTTTGTTGAAATAAAGATCAACTTTTGTTTTTGCAAACAAAATGGCGACTCTGCTGGGGACGACTTTCTCCTCCGACGAGGAAGTGACAACTCAATGTGACATTGCGTCTATCGGAAAGACGCAGAAGACCCTGGTTGTAAAGGTCAACCAGACGGCCTATGAAGCCATGATCAACTCCAGGACCACCCCTCGCACTGCAAAAACTTCTGCCACGAGCAAAGTGCGTCCAGTGTGGGTCCCCAAGACTGTTGTGCAGTCTGCTGTCTCTGCTGTTGCACAGTCTGCTTCCAAGACAGTTGCACAATCTGCTGATGCTACCAAGACTGCTACGCAGTCTAAGGTCTCTGCTACCAAGACAGTTGCACAGTCTGTTGTCTCTGCTGTTGCACAATCTGCCTCTACTACTCATGCACAGTCTGCTGTTGCCAGTGTACAAACTACTTCCTATGCCGCTCTGTCAAAGTGCAAGACTCCTCTGTCCCTGGCGTAGTTGGCTGCAACTCTGCCTGCGCCGTCCACTACTCCAGCAACCAGAGTGCATCCCAAACACTCTGTGGCCAGAACTCCTGATGCGCAAACCACAGTGTCATTGGCCAGAACCAAAAAGCCATCTGCCAGAACTCCTAATGCACAATTAGCCAGTGCGCAAGCTATGCCAGCGCAGTCCAAAAGAGACAGCCCTTTAGCTAATCTATCTTCCTCTCACAGCAAGGAGAAAGGCTCTACTCCTCTTTCCAAACACCTTGTTGCTCCTGCACAATCCACTGGGGGTAGTCTGTTGACTGTCCCTCCTCCATCACAGAACAAAGAAAAAGGTCCGTTGGTCTTTTCTCAAACTTCCTCGTCTCATGACTTGGAAGACAACAAAGGGAAACGCTCTTTAGCTAACCCTTCTTCATAAAACATAGAAAAAGGCCCTTTGGTATTTTCTCAGTCTTCCTCGGTCTTTACCGTAGAAGATCAATCTGAACGTGCCTCGGCACCAGTCAGTACAAGAACTCTTTCAAACAAGGATTCTTCTCTCCATGTCAAAAGAACTTGTACTGATCAAAAAGGTATTCTGTCTACTCCGGTAGTAGAGTTCCAAGATCTTCCAACTCTCAAGATATTCCGATCCAAACAGGGAAAATTACTGGTGTCTCAGACAGAAACCCCTGGGGGTGAGTTTGCTGATCTAAGAACTTATCTCAATCGATCAACTTCGGTGAAACGTAAACAGCCAATGCCGAAGACCAATCAGCATCAGAGGCAAACTTCCAGGATCAAAAATCCTGACACCTATGCCAAAGAAGTGAGCACTTCCCTGTACACTCAAGGGACAAAACATCTGAAGAACCAGAACCATGTTCCAAATGTTGTCAAGGAACATATCCCTCAAACTTCTTCTCGTCCCGTTGTTGTTTCTGACCTCCGAGAACATCTCGGGCAAAAGCGGGACAACATCTCAACACCTACAGTACAACCACCTGATCATCATTGTAACCACAAGGTTATCATCCAGTGTTGTTGCCAGACAACAAAATGATCTGTCTTCGATCGTCTTAACTTTACAAACTCTGAACATATGTCAAAAGATGAAGATAAAGTTTTGTATGCTTCCGTCAACATGACTTCCAGAGACACTGGAGGTAGGAAATGCTCCAAGCATGGCAAGCCTCGCAAGCCAAGCCAGCGGTATTTGGATCTACTCCAAGAATCTTCTGAAGGAGTATTTCGACATACCAGATCCCAAAGCCGAGACACAATCGGTCAGAAGAATCTTCTTCAAGATCCTTCCGGTCATTTTCCTCTTTCTCATTCAGGAGATGATTCTTTCTCCGACTATGATGCATACAGTGAAAGTTCGGAACAGACAGTGTCCTCCACTATACCCAGAGAAGTGACAGCTTATGTTGTCACTGAAGATCCTGATGCTTCCAGTTCAGCTAGTCAAGAACATCGAATAGCTGCACTAGAAGACAAGTTGAAGACCATGGCTGAAATGGTCGCCAGTATGCATTCTATCATTGTGGCCCAACATACAGTACCACCGATCGTACCTGCTGCAAATCCTGAGATCATAGCATCGTCGATGCCTGTCAATACAGGGATGAGGGTAGTATCTCCTCAAATACCCTCTGTACAAGTTCAACCTACACCCAGTCAGTCAGGTGCTGGGGGTAGTGCTTACCACGATGTTCCTCCTCCTAACACTCTGACTCCGCCCGTTCCTTCTACATCAGTGGAGGATGCTAATGAAGCTGTCAAACTCCTGTGCACTCAATTCGAGGCTTTCAAAGAGAAGGACAACTTGCAGAGGTTGGGGATCAAGCAACCCTACCCGGTTGAATGGAAGGAAGTCCCATTTCCTCCAAAGTACAAAATTCTAACGATCTCACTGTTTGATGGCAGCACTTCTCCCAGTTAGTTCATTAATCACTTTGAGGTAATGACTGTTCAACTGCAGCCAAATGACGCTCTTCTTACCAGAGTATTCGTCGGCTGTTTAGCCGGTGTGGCATACGATTGGTACAGAAGCTTGCCCGATGGTTGTATCACCTCCTTCTCCGGTCTAAAACAAATCTTACTGGAGCAATTTTATGAGGGGTTCAACGACATGACCATGTCAGCTCTCAATAAAATCAAACAAAGACACACTGAAACGGCTGAGAGTTTTATTGAAAGGTTCCGCCGAGAAGCTTTAAAGATGCCCCCAGGGACTCCAGCCGCTGTTACCATAGACACCTGCAAGGCAAATCTTTTGCCTATCATCAGCATGTGGACGGAGTCAACTCAGTTTTAAGATTGGCCATCCTTCATTGTCAACGCTAAAGCAGCTGAAGTTAGTGCTGACAAATTCAAGCAGCTAGGGGTACAAATGTCTAACCCCGATCGGGATGAACACCAGACATCGGGTGGTGGCAATCGTCAGAACAACCGCAAGGAAAAAGAGACTTTGAACATCAACTTGAAGAACAAAGAATCTCTGGCGGTCAACGTAGCTCCACCTACGTCTGCTTCTACTCCTTCAGCACCTCCACGAAGGGAACCTCGTCCGAAAGTAGAATACTCTTTTGACGAGAATGACACTGTGAGCATCTTTGATTGCTTGATCAAAAGTAATAAGCTCCAGCTCCCAGACCCAAAGAAGCCTGATGAGGTCGGTAAGACTGATCATCCCAAGTACCGTGTTTATCACAGGTTCATTGGGCATCCCACTCGAGCAAGTAATGTGCTCAAAGGCAAAATCCAAGAGCTGGTCAATGCTGGTGTTGTCACTCTGCAACAAGACGAGAAGACTGTTACCGCAAACATGGTATCAGTTCAATTCGGTGACTTTCCGCCACAGATGGTACAGCATGGTGTCATCCCTATCCCCAAAGCTACTCTTGAGATCGAGAATCTCCCTCCTCCACGAAGTGAAGGTCTCGTCCCCTTGTCTCTTGATAATGGTGAGATTATGTGGATTCATCCGGATCTTGCTTCGGAGTTCGAAGTTCCCTCTTCCTCTAAGAAGAAAGATCGCTCCAAGGGCAAGACAAAGATTTGCAATATGGTGTCTTTTGACCCCATAATTGATGAAGAAATCCTGCTGGGCACCAGATCAGGAAAAGCCTATCTAAAGGATTACCCTGAAGCTCAAGAGAACCCTGCCTCTTCTTCTGAGCCTGCTCCAATGCAGCCTGCTTCTACTGAGGACATCCCTACTACATCCTCACCGGTTGTAGTACCCTTTCTCCCCAAGCCGACGGTTGCTGACAAAGGCAAACAGCAAGTCCGCTTCGATAAACCTTTGAAGAAAATATCTTCTTCCGGACTCGAAAAGCCTTACAACTTTGATATCCTCGCTCAACTAGTCAATACACCGGCTCGGCTGTCAATCTTCGAGCTCTTGCGCCTCTCCAAAGAGACTCGGAAAACTCTGAGTGAGGCTCTCATGCAAGCTGAAACTTGTCTAGCCCTTCTGAAAAAAACCAAAAGCAGAGCCAGTCTCTTGCCTTCATTGTCATAGTGTGTTGGAGTTAATTCTAAACATAACTTTCACACAGGATGACATGCTGATGGAAGACAACAAGCACGATCGTCCTCTATACTATGCAGGATATGTCGACTCAATGAAAGTCGATCGTATTCTTATAGATCCAGGGTCTGCTCTCAGCATCATGCCGAAGACAATGTTAGATGCATTGAAGATCCCAGTGCATTGTCTTTCCAGTACAATCACCACCATCCTCGGGTTCAACCAGGAAAGGAGTGAACCTCTGGGAAAGATTCGCCTAAAAATCCAAATAGGCAATCTCCGCACAAAGGTGACCTTCTACATCATTGACAATCATGGTTGTTCTTATAATGCTTTGTTGGGGAGACCATTCCTGCATGAGCATAACATTGTTCCTTCAACTCTCCATCAATGTTTCAAATACGTCGATGACAATGGTGAGGTTCAAAAGGAGGTTGCTGATCTCTATCCTTTCAAAGGCGTCGAAGCATACTGTAACGATGCTCGTATGTATAAGGATGAATTCATGAAGATAGTGCTATCTCTGGACACTGTAGAAGAACAAGAAGCAATGCCTAATGATACCCTCATCATACCTGTTAAAGGGTGTGTTTCTCGTCCTCAGTCTTCCAAACCACTGGCTATTCACTTGCCAGTACAGAAGCAACCAACTGATGATGGTCAAAGGGAGCTCGCCTCTTCTGAGCCACTTGTTATCGACTTACGTCGTAACAAGGAAAAAAGGCAGCTCACCTCTTCTGAGCCACTTCTTATTGATTTATCTCATAATAAGGACAAAAGGGAGCTCACCTCCTCTGAGCCGCTTGTTATCGACCTCCATCGTAACAAGTCTAATCCTCCTCCACGTTCTTCTTCTCCCCCTCTTGTAATCAATCTGACCAAGCCTGCTAAGGCTAAAGGTCCTGCTGTAAATACAGATGTACAAATCAATGAAAAAGTATCTACTTTCCAGTATACTGATGTCATTTATCATGCTAAGTGCTATTTGGATATGTTAGATAGTTTCCAGTCATTTACAATGGGAGTTGTACAGTCTCTTCAAACAGAAGTCTCACTTGAACATCTAAAAGATTCATATCGTATTGTTTCCGCTCGAAAGAAAGGCGAGAGTCCAATACTTTTTAGTAAAGGACCAGAACAATAATTCAGCTATACGGATGATAGCAAAAGCAACGACACGAGGCATCTTCAACTCCGTCGTTATAGTCAACAATCAAAAGATATCATCTGAAAGATGGGTTATGACTTCAAGAATGGCCTCAACTACGGTAAAGGTAGAAGAACTCCTATCCGTACAACTGTTCCGAAAGAAAAGTCAGAGATGTATTACAGCTGGACCAAAAGAGGTCTCAAATATGCTTCTCCTCCAGTATTATCCCCAGTAGCCTCTGAATCCGATAGCGAAGAACGCTCTAACTCTTCTGATTCCAGATCATGGGATTCTGACACCAGCATCGGTCAAGTTCATCGATTGACTGTATCTTCTAACATGGTCTCCGTTGAACTTCTAGAACGCTATGACGAGGATGTTGAAGAAAGTCCTGAAACAGATCCTTGGGCTCAACGAATGGATATCCAATGGAAACTCCGATTTAAACAAAGGGAACCTCCTACCGAAGATATATTGGTTCAAATTGATGTAGGAGAGAGTGGATCATCTCGTCCAATATTCATCAGCAAGAACCTCTCCGAGGCAGATAAGCAAGAATTAATTCTTCTTATTCGAGAATATATTGACGTCTTTGCCTGGAGCTATGAAAACATACCAGGTCTAGATCCCAAAGTTGCTACTCACAAATTGAACATCTTGCCAAATGCAAAACCGGTCAAACAGCAACAACGGCATTTCAAGCCAGAAATGATGGATGCAATCGACGATGAAGTCAAGAAGCTCATCGCTTGTGGCTTTATCCGAGAAGAACAACATCCTAATTGGGTAGCCAATGCCGTCCCAGTTCTAAAGAAAAGTAGCAAAGTTTGAGTCTGCATCGACTTTCGGGATCTTAATGAAGCATGTCCAAAAGATGAATTTCCTCTCCCTATCACGGACGTCATGATTGACAACACCTGTGGGTTCGAAAGAATATCTTTCATGGACGGATTCTCTGGATACAATTAGATTCGGATGAATCCTGAAGACAAAAAACACACTTCTTTCCGCACTTCTCGCAGAGTCTACTGCTATACTGTCATGCCATTTGGTCTCAAGAACGTTGGTACAACATACCAACGAACCATGAGTACCATCTTTCGATATCATCTGCACAAGACTGTTGAATGCTATGTCGACGATATCGCTGTCAAGAGTCGTCTAAAGGAAGATCACATCCAAGACTTGAGAACTATCTTCAACCTCATGCGCCAACATCAACTCAAAATGAATCCCATCCAGTCATTCTTGGGTGTCTCTAGTGGCAAATTTCTTAGCTTCGTCATTACCTCTAAGGGTATACACGTGGATCCCGAGAAGATCAAAGCCATTCAAGAGATGCGTCCTCCACACAACCTAAAAGAGCTACGAGGATTCCAAGGTCGAATTGCGTACATCAGAAGATTTATTTCGAATCTGTCTGGACGCTGCAGACCATTTACTCAACTAATGAAGAAGGGTGTATCTTTCATTTGGACCGAAGAATGTCAACGAGCATTTGACGACATAAAGCGATATCTCATGAACCCACCAGTCTTGGTGCCACCAATCTCTGGCATACCATTTTAATATATGTCCATGCTATGGATCATTCATTGGGTGCTTTACTTGCCCAAAAGAACAAAGAAGGCCATGAACAAGCCATCTATTATCTCAGTCGTACTATGATTGGTGCCGAACACCGTTATAGTCCGGTCGAAAAAGAATGTCTAGCTCTTATGTTTGCTGTTCAGAAGACTTGGCATTACATTATTGGCCAAACTATTCATATCTTATCCCAAGTCAATCCTCTTCGGGTACTAATGAAGAAGCCTAGCACACTCAATTCTCGACTGGCTACATGGGCCATTCTGCTAGCCCAATATGACATGGTATATGTTCCTCAAAAATCTGTCAAAGGTCAAGCATTGGCAGATTTCTTAGCAGCTCATCATGTTCCAGAGACATCTAAACTCTATGATGAAATTCCAGATAAAACTTTAGAATCTAATACAATCTCTGAAGAATTTTCTACTTGGTGTCTATTCTTTGACGGTGCATCCAGGATTGGACCCAATGGTGCCATTATCGCAGGAGTTGGAGTTGTTCTTGTTTCTCCAGACGGGTCAACTATCCAAAGAGCCTACTCCTTAGATGAACCTTGCTCCAATAACGTGGCAGAATACAATGCTCTACTCATCGGCCTTCAGCTAGCTAAACAACTAGATGTCGAGTATCTTGAAGTCTATGGTGACTCCAAGCTGGTTGTTAATCAAGTTAGAGGAAATTATGAAGTTCGCCATCAAGATCTAGTGCCTTACTTTGAAGCAGCAATCAACATGGCTACATCATTCAAAGCTTTCTTCATCGAATATGTCCGGCGAGCTTGCAATACTGAAGCCGACGCTTTGGCCAATCTTGCAGCTGTCTTAGCCATCCCTATCAAAAGACAACAGGTGGTGGTCATCTCTAATCGGGAATTATTTTGCGTCAAAAACAATCGTAATATTGAGTTCAGTAGTCTTACTGAAGCCAATGTTATCAATGAAGATTGGAGAGTTCCTTTCATCGACTTCGTCATCCATGACATACTTCCTAAAGATCCCAAGGAGGTTACGAGTATTCGTCGGCGGTCTTTGCGATTCTAATACAATCAGACCACCAAAACTCTCTACTGGCGGACTTATGATGGCTTACTATTACGCTGTCTTGCTGGTGATGAAGCAAAACAAGTATTGCGTGAAGCTCACGACGGTGTCTACGGAGCACATCAACCCGGTCCTAAGCTACAGGATCGTATCCGACGCATGGGTTACTACTAGCCCTCTATGGTATCTGATGCCATCGAATATGCGAGGAAATGTCGAGCTTGTCAAATTCACGCAGATTTTATTCATCAACCATCAGAATTCCTTCATCCGACTGCCGCTTCCTGGCCTTTTGAAGCTTGGGGAGTGGATATCATCGGTCCCATCAATCCTCCTTCTTCTAGAGGATATCGGTTCATACTGGCAATAACCGACTACTTCTCCAAATGGGCCGAAGCTATACCATTGGCTGAAGTCAAGACCAGCAGCGTCATCAACTTCGTCAAATACCATGTCATCTATAGATTTGGTGTACCTCGACGAATCATCCATGACGATGGACCTCAATTCATCAGCCAAAAGTTCACAAGGTTCTGTGACGATCATCGGATTGACAATGTCGCTTCTACAGCTTACAATCCTGCCGCTAATGGCTTGGTTGAAGCCTTCAACAAAACCATTATCAAGCTCCTCAAGAAGTTTGTATCTACTAACAGATAAAACTGGAGTGAGAAGCTTGGCGAATCTTTAGGCTTATCGTACTACGGTCCGCAACCCCACAGGCTGTACACCCTTTTCTTTGATATACGGTTGTGAAGCAGTTCTACCCCTGGAACTTCAGATCCCATCTCTAAGGATTGCCATCGCCAACGAGCTCACTACGGAGAACAATGATCTTCTTCGACTCCAAGAATTAGAAGCGCTCGATGAGAAGCGGTTAATGGCTCAGCAGCATATTGAGTTATACCAAGCCCACATCTCAAAGACTTTCAACCGTAAAGTTAAAGTCAGAGCCTTTCAGAAAGGAGAGCTTGTTTTAACAGTCAGACGTCCTATGACTATGACTCACTCGAGCAAAGGCAAGTTTGACGCAAAATGGGAAGGTCCATATATCGTGAGCAAAGTCTTCTCAAATGGAGCCTACCAACTCACAGAAATGGATGGTCAAGTTGCAATGATGCCTATCAATGGCAAGTTCCTTAAAAAGTATTATGTATAAATGTAAAAGAGAACGCTTATAATCATCAGACAAGTTCATAAATAAAATTCAATTTTATTTCATCTTGAATGATAGTACATAATATCAAGAAAGATCACTATCATCCTTCTCAACATTGGGACATGGGCCACTGCCGTTCTTATCGAAGACATAGTCGGCAAAAGTGTTGAGAACATCCTTGCTCGAACCTACTAGGAACTTGCAAGCAGCCATCCTCATGGCCTCTTCATCTTCAGTCTTTCCTGGTTCAAGCAGGAAGTCCAGGATATCCCACGGTGGCTGGGGTACAGACGAACCTTCGCCTGCCTTCGTCTGCTTTGGTTGGGTCGGTTCGGCAGAACGTTCTCCAGTGCCCGCTTCAACCTTCGGGGTAATCTTAACCTTCTTGGATGCATCTCCAGACGACATATTTTATGTTGAAAAGTGAAAGTGACCATCCCATCTGAATTTCTGTCCTATTTATAGGCAGAGGTTCTTAAAATAATAAAGCGACACATTCATCCATCTGACGGTTCATCCGTTTATTTTTATCTGACGGTTCGCCCGTTTATTACATTCATTCGACGGTTCGTCCGTTCATTCCATCCATTCGACGGTTTATCCGTTCATTACATTCATTTGACGGTTCACCCGTTCATTTCAATTCATTTGACAGTTTACCCGTTCATTCCATTCATCTGATGGTTCACCCGTTCATTACATTCATCTGACGGTTCACCCGTTCATTCCATCTATCCGATGGTTCACCCGTTCATTCAATTCATTTGACGGTTTACCCGTTCATTCCGACGATTCATTTCATTCACACATTTTGATGATTTATTTTCGTTCATTTATCTATCCATCCACATCAGCAACTTGTCATCCTTGATTAAGTTGTCTATTGAAATAATGGTATTCGACAAATTATATTCTGCCATGTCCACATTACCTCTGAGCAGATATAATAAATATAATTATTTTCTAAAAATCAAGAAATATATCATGTCCTGTACCTCTGAATATATTTTCTATCGCTATTATTTATATCTGAATAAAATATGTAATAAATAATAGAGCCACAAAAAAATGTCTTTTTATTGATCAAAGATGAAAGACATTACAAAGATACGTATCATGAAAAATAAGAAGATACAAAAGATCTTTCTATTCTGCCGGCGGTGTCATCAAGTTGGTCATCTGCTGCTTCAAAATTTGCAGTCGCTCCTCACGAGATTCCATCACTCGCTTCCTAGCTTCTTCCATCCCAGATTTATCATCGAAGGTTGAAAGGGTTACTAGTCTGCGAGTGATTTCAGCTTGATGAGCTGCAGCAAATTTATCTCTTTTTCGAGTCAGAACACCAAGTTGTTGAATTGCAACCTGATGTTGGGTGGCCTCATCTTCCAGAGTTAATTGAGCAAGTCTCAGTTCTTCCTGAAGACAGACAATTTCCGCTTGCAATTCAGCAACTCTCATTTCTTTCTCTTCAGCAACAGATGCCACTGTTTCCACCTTGGAGTTGTACTCAGCGGACTTGGCAGTGAAAGTATCCAAGAGAACTTGGAAATTAACTTTCTCAACCGCGGCCTCTTGAGACATCCGTTCAAATTCAGCTTGCACCAAAGGCTCTACCTTCCCCTTATTTAGCTCTTTGTAGCTCTTAACCATGGTCTCCAGCTCATCTAATATATGATCAAAAAAAGTAGCCTGAGCTTCGTCGCCTTGGCTGCGGATGGCATTAATCAAGTAAGAGGTTGGACCTCTAACTGTGGAGAAATCAGCTTCTTCCTTCTCTATCACCCTATCTATTAAAGGTCCCAACGAATTAAAGAAAAAGTTGGTGAAGGAGCTGATGACAAATTGGTTAGTGGCCAGAGCACCAGGAGTAGCAGCTACTCCCGTCGATGATGAAGCAGCAGGACGTTCAACCTCTTGGACTTGGACGGAGGGCTCTTTAAATAAGGGAGCTAAAGTAGAGCTGGTTGCTCCTCCCGGTTGTTCCTCTGCAAAAACAGATAAACTTTATCATTTTGCCTGTCATTTGCAACTATTGAAAAGATCAAAAGTAAAAGCAGTCTTACCATGGCTTGGTCCAGTGACGATTCTGTCATCTGCTGGCACAGATTCCAATCTAGCAGAAGTAGCCTTAGACATAACTGCTTGGCTACTGCCTGCCTCGGAGCCACCTGACAAATGACGACTGCTGCTAGCTATCGTCGTTACAGGCACTATATCCGTGCACACTGGAGGAGCTGGAGAAGATTCGAGTTCTGTATGGATCAAAAATAGAGATGTCAGCCATTAATTTATGAAAAGAAGATTGATGATTTCATTTAATACCTTTGGGATCAGCGGTAGTAGCTTCCTCCAGTGCTACTTCCTTATCCACATTCTTTTCAGGGGACACATCCACCTCGACATCCTTTTCAGGAGCTAGTGTGTCGTCAACAGCTTCAGGAGATTTAGGGACATCAATGTCCTCTTTTTGATTCAAAGTATCATCAATAGCCTCTATTGATGTATCTTCAGTGCTCATGCTATCCTCAGGTGCTTCCTCGCTGGCAGTTGCAGCGGTATGATCAACATCATCTTGTAGACCGAAGTTGCAATCATTTAATGCTTCAATCATTAAACGATCCTCCTCTTTGCGGATTGTTCCTGGTGTAACAGGAAGCTGAGTAGTTTCTACCGTCGGTGAAGGAGATCGCAAAACTTCATGCTCCCTCTCTATAATATCTTCCCTAGGCTCTGTAGCCTCATTCCTCTGTTCAGCTTCCTCCCTCTGCTCAGTCTCGTCCCTCTGTTCTGGACTAGGAGTTTCATGCCTAGGCTCAAAGACAGGAGTAGGAGATGACATGGTAATTCCATCAGCAGCGTTAGCAACCACCGAGGATAAGATTTGTCTCTGAGGGGTAACTCTCTTTCTTCTTCTGGCGGCCAGTTTCTTTCTATGAAGAGGTCTCTCTGGACTCTCCACATCTACTACATCGACCTGCCTTGGAAGAGAGGTCGGCGTAGTTGCTTCTTCTCGTTGGGTCGATTCGGCCAGTTGTCGAGACTGTGATCTGGTGGTAACTTTCTCTGATTGATCCAAGATAAGTTTCTTCTTTGCAACCGGAGAAGAAGGTTCGTCAATCCTTCTCTTTCTCTCCCTGGCCGGAGACTTAACAACTTTCAAAGAAATTTTCAGTGGTTCATTGACCTCCTCAGGGAAGTTAGCTTCCCTTGAGGCTTCCAACGGGTCATCCACCGGTTCATGCTCTTCGTTATTTACTGGAGCTGATATAACAGTGGCTCCCTTCTTCAGATGCGTCACTGTTGCGAAGCTATCAATAAGGCTGAAGTTCTCAGCGAATGTATTTGCTGCTGTGTAAAAAAATGAATATGTATATAACATCCTAGGGCCATGATCGCTTTTGGTTGGCATCGAGAACATTGCTCTTGTATTTCGAACGTTGTAATAAGCCCACGCCCTGGCGCCATCAATCAGATAGCCTTTTCCTTGTAGGTAAGTTATAGCATTGCCTACGTGGAATTGGTCGTATCCGAATTGCCGCACGAAATGGCTCGGAAGATATGGTTCCAGATAACACTCTTCTTCAAATCTGTAAACCAAATGAGATGGCCGAATAGTCATCAGCCACTCAAATACTGCGCGACCTAGAGACTGCCTCCCTAGATCAACCAGATTTGTTGCCATAAAATCATAACCAGGTGGAGGAGCGACGTAGTAGAAATTCTATCCTTTTCCAAGATTCAAAGCCCGTCTGCAATCTCTCAGACTGTTGTAAGTCCATTTACCTTGGGAGAATCTGCGCAGATAGCTACCGCCGACTGCCCCCATATTAGGGTTCATCAATGACGGATGATGCAGGAGTAACCATCCAAACAAATAAGTATAGGGCAGCTCTAGTCGAGGGAAGTTCCCCTTCTCACCCTTCCATTTGAGCATCGAGTCAACAAAAAGATGAAGACCAGCGTTTATTCTGTAGGTCATCGCCGATAACAAATCCATCTGGTAGCCAAAGACTAACCGGACAGCAGCAAAGAGTATGCCGCAGTAGAAGAGATCTACGGCGCTCGCTCAGGGTACGACGAAGCATCGGAGCCAATATGTGAGGAAACCCGCCAGTTGGGCTTCCTTTGACATGGGCCTGTAGCCCATTCTCATAAAACTCTCAATAAAATCTCCGGTCTTGAATGGAGGGTATTGAAGTTCATCATCAATCTTGGTGTCTATTTCTTTGTTCTCTTCCATAAAACCCAGTGCCTCACTGTGGCTGAGTGGCTTGAAGAAGCTAGGATTACACTTATCATGATCCTTTGTCTTCTTCTCTATGACGTGGTTGAGGAAGAGATAAGACAACCACTTCGATGAGTAGCATGTACCCGAAGAACCACTCTTGTAATATAAAGAGCAGATCTTGTAATGGCACAGCAGCTCTTCAAAGACATCCATCATCTCGGCATTTTCTCGGTAAAGTCGGTCCATTTCATCATTTGTTGGAACAAATTCCTCATAAGGGAATTCTTCTATTGGCAAGCCTGAGATATATTTTATCTCATGTAGTACAAGTCCGATTTCACCGCAGGGTGTCATGAAGGTCCCTGTCCTGAAATTATACCTCTCTGCCAAAGCCAGGAACAGATAAGGGTTGGGTTGAAAGCCGTATACAATAGAAAATAACGGCTGGAACAGCTCGATCTCCTTGTGCTTTTCTTCAAACTGAATCAATATCCGGTTAGCTATGCAACCCCATCTTTTGTGTACTGGGTTCACCAGACCTGTCAACCGAATGTCCTGATCCGGGTATCTTCCTTCAGCCTTCGCAAACTCGTTTGCGAAGATCGGTGTCCTCACCGACAGTAGTAAAGAGGAGTTCTCTGGCGGAATGCAACCAGGCTTCAATCCTCTGAGCACTGAGCTATGACGCTCAGAAGAGCTGTAGAACATATCCCTGTTATTCGGCCCTTTCTTTACACAAATATTTCCTGTTCTTGCTTGTTGAAGGGGAGTGATATCCCAGTCCATTCTCCTGGGATAGCTTGCATGGGCATAACGGGATAGAAGAAGGCATCTGGCAATGTCTGGTAACAGTATTACTTTATCCTTTCTCCGAAAGAGTCTCTGCTCAACACGGGGTCTTGGCTGAGAACACTTTTCAATAGCTTCTCCAAATAAGAACAAGGGTTTCTTATGAGTAATGGCATCGGCAGTCTGCAGAGGCTGTCCATTCATCAAACTCAATAGAGTTTCATTGTCCTGTGCTACTAAGATAGACTGACGAGAAGCTGGCAAAGCATATTGGGGATATATGACACGTGACAAATCTTCCTTAAATTTCGGTTCAGCAAGGGTCCCTGTGAAGATTTCATACTCTGGGTCCTCTCTGATATTAACTGCATCAGAACAGAAAGACAGAGTTCAGTATATGCAAAAATCAAAGATTCTGTCCAAACAATCAGCCAATTGCACAAACATCAGATTGCGCTGACTATAAAATATCAGAGTGCACAAACATCAGTTTCTATGCGCTTACTATCCAGTTGCGCCAACATATTCACTTGCACAAGCCATCAGATTGTACTGACAAGCTTGCGCAAGACAACAGTTTGCGCTGGACAGTCTTGTGCAAATCAGCAGAGTGCGCTGACTTTTGCCAGTGCTTTTCAACCGATTGCACAAGAAAATAGTCTTCATAAAAATGAAGACTATTGGGTTTATGCAACCGAAACCCTAAACAGGGTGGCGCAATATAACCAAATCTCTAAAAAGAGATAGGTTTGAAGATTCAGTAATATCGAAGAACCCTAAAAAGGGGTTTTCGATCGGTTGTCTACCTTACAATGCTGGATGAACAACTTCATGTCGAGAAGGGCGCGGCGCAGCCCGAGCCGAAGACTCGGCGGGGGACTAGCCTTTCTCGGCGGCGGAGCGCTTGGGAGCCGTTAGGATCGTTGGAGAAGGAGAAGAGTTGGAATAGGCTCGAAGGATTTTTCTCTCTCAGATGATTAGAAGCAAGTAAAGAATAACAGAGAGGAGAAAGAGAACTATTTATAGTAAGTGAACAGACTCTTCAGATTACGTCGGAGAAATAGGAGCCGTCTCATCCGATTGTGCAGACGAGTCATTACATGCGCAACTTGATTTAAAATTCAAAGTATTTCGAAAACTTTGAATAAATTCAACTTTTGAAAACTTTGAAGGGGGTCTTGTAGGTCCTAAAAATCAAGTTTCACCCATCAACAAAGTCATGAAAATCAAAAAGTGCATCCTTCAAATGAACTGCGCAGAAGACAGATTGCACATCATCTCGATCGCGCAAGCTGAACTGCGTACTCATCCAAGTGCGTAGACGTGGCCTTGTCATCATTATCTGACACAGAATCAGATCTTCTGACAGCTTAAAGTTCAAAGAACAAGGAAACTGTTCTTTTATCGTACAACACAGCGCTCGAGGACAGCTGTACATGCAGCACAATCTGCCAAACTCTCTGCAGCGTGGTCCATCCCAGCATAATCTGAAGCCAGCGCAATTTATGTGGCGCACTCCATCAAGACAACTGACAATATACACGTGGCTTTCATGCCATCAATTACTCACCATGTGGCAACCGTCTGTACACGACCAAGCGTATTTCAATCAAACAATGCCACACGTCACATACAGATGGTCCACGATCGAGTAACTGCCTGCGCAGTCCATTACTTGCGCAATCCAAAGTCTGCACAATCCAGTCTGCGCAAGTCAGAATAACTAAAAGTTAGTTATTTCCAGAACTCTATAAATAGAGTTTCAAGCCTTCATTGTTACACACACGGAGATCACACATAGAGATCATAAAAATCAGAGAGTTCAGGAGTTCTTGCCCAAGTGCTGCTGCATTCTTCAGAGGCTATCGCCTTCAAATTCAGAGGCTACCGTCTTCAAAGTTCACATCGTCCAAGGGATAAAGCGATCGTCATTCAGATCGGATTCCTACAGTTGTACTTTTCCAGAATTCTTGTAATCTTCTTACAAAGTTTGTTGAAATAAAGATCAACTTTTGTTTTTGCAAATAGTGTGTGTGTGTGTGTGTGTGTGTGTGTGTGTGTGTGTGTGTGTGTATCAAAACACACACACACACACACACACACACACACACACACACACACACACATATATATATATATATATATATATATATATATATATATATATATATATATTATATATATATATATATATATATATATATATATATATATGTGTGTGTGTGTGTGTGAGTGTGTGTGTGTGTATGTGTGTGTGTGTGTGTGTGTGTGTGTGTGTTATGTGTGTATTCATTAGGGTTATGGTCCCCAACTTATACGGCCACCAAAGAGAGGATTTCTCTATTCTCTTCTGTATCCCCATCAACAAAGAGAGGAACAAAGATTTCATCTTTGTTATTAAGGGTCGTAGCGGGTTGGAAGATCGAACCCCACAAAAGGACGACTGCTTCAAGATCCATCAAGTCTAGCAATGGATTCAGGTACGCTTTCGTAATTTAATTTGTGTTCTTCATCTCATGAATCGATATGGTACAATAAATTCTAAAATTGTATTCTTCTATTTTGGGCTCTTCTATTAATTTTGTCATAGTAGGTTCATCATTTAGAAAGACTGGAGTAAATAAGGTTTGTTTTTGTAGTTGTAAATAATCTTTGCTTATTAATATTCTTCCATTGTCTTTGAGTATAAAACTTAAACCTAAAACTAGATCTATTCTAAGTTTAAGTGATCTTACCCAAGTACTTTCTGTAGGAAGAGTGTACTCAATACTTTGTCCACAGTTAGTTTTAAAGCTAATTTTACTTCTGGGATTAATAAGCTATCATACAAATGTAGCCCACCATCCATTTGTTGAGCGCTAACTGGTTTAAAAGCTTTAACAATATATCTTTGTGGAATTATATTTTCATTAATAATGCAATTACTACTACTAAAATAAGGCAAATTAGCGACGTCTAGATACATCGCTAATTAAGAAAAATACGTCGCTAAACGTAATTAGCGACGACTTTAGCGACGAAAGATGAAGGTCACGAAAAAGCTAGTCGCAGATGACAAATTCGTCGCCCTCCGTCGCTGTTTGCGACGTCACCCCAAATGTCGCTGGGTCGTCGCAAAATTAGCGACGGAGGGTGACAAATTTGAATGTCGCCAAATTAGCGACGTTGTGCAACTACGTAGCGACGTTATTTCTTTTTATGTGATGACATGGCATGTCTACGTCAGCAGGGTAGCGACGTACAGCGACCGAATTAGCGACGCTAACTCTCAGCCACGTCAGCTACTGAGCGACGTCTTACGACGGATAGTGACGTGACGGCGCTAATTAGCGACGTCTGGATACGTCGCAGAACGTCGCTATACGTCGCAGATATTATGAAATTTTTTTAAAAAAATATGTTTGGTATTTTTGTTATGCTGTGTGTCTGTGTTTACACAAACACACATCATCACAAAAATACCAAACATATTTTTTTAAAAATTGGGCAGCACCTTCTTTGTATATCAGATCATCGATTATAATCCAGCGTAGGTATATTTATCATCCCCGTCGCAGATATCACAAACATACATGTCCAAGTAAATATCATACATGTACTCAATAAAAATACCAACAAAGTAAATATCATAAACATACATGTCCAACAAACATATATACATGTCCATAATGGAGGGCAAATAAGAATGAAAATCAGTGTACAGAACGGTCAATGGGCCCATAGGGCCAATACATACAAAGATGATAAAAAAAATCTACTGGATCACTGAGGACCCCTGTCGCGCATCTGAGATAGCATGTACTTATACTGCTCCTGTGTGAGCTGCACCGTAGGGGCAGTCGGAGGCAGTACATTGTTTGGAGTCGGTGCCGTCGATGGACCGGAAGGACGTATCTGCTCCAGCTCTCGCAGTCGCTCACCATGCGCAGTAAGGGTACTCACCATCCTCTGAGTACTCTTTTCAATCGAAGTTTGTACCTGAGTGAGTGAGGCAGACATGGTCCTCTACGATCCCTCCAGCTCGACCTGTCTACGTTCTGTACGCTGCATAGATTCGGTGAGCGTGTGCAAGCTGGCAGCTGTAGCCTACTGCAGACTCATCAGCTCCTGTATACTGCGCTCGATCGTATCAAATCGTCCAGTGATCGTCGGATCGTCGCTCTGCGGTATGGTGATAAAAAATCTGCTGCTGCAACTCGCGACGCAGCTCGTCGATCTGACGACCAATATCCTGAGGTTGTGATGACGCTTGCGAAACTGGAGACTGTGCACTGACAGAGGGAGCCCGAGATGACTCTGAAGCCAAATAGGCGTCGTAGGATCCCGTACCGTAGTACGTACCCTTCTGATGACCACCAACTGCGGTCATCCAGAGGTCGTCCGACGATGGAGCTGTAGGCGGCTGGGAGGAAGTACCAGCCCCTCCCTCTGCTGGCACACTAGCAGCAGCAGCCGCCTCCTCTTGTAGCCGAAGAAACTCGGCCTAGAACAATGTTTGCTAACGTATAAGGGTTTGCTAAAGTCTATATTGATATCTATTTTCCTGTTTTCTAAATTATATAAATTAATATAAAGAATAGAACGTACATATGCCTGCGTCGCCCTCTCGTCAATGAACTCCCCAGCCCTCCGATGGGTGACCAGGAAGACGGTCACCATGTTGGGGTCCTCACCCTTTTTACCTGTTAAAATATATTATCTATTATTACTATTAAACATTCTATCCAACTATATATAAAATGATGTCCATCATAGGAAACGTACTAGACGATGAAAATTCTCCGTCATCGGAATGGAGCCACCACACCACTTACTGGCGCTCGACCACGCCACCTTGGCCTTGTCAGACCGCTCCTGGTACCTGGCCTCGCCGAATCTAGCCTTCATCGTAGTCCACTGCTCTACCGTGATCCAACCATGGATCGGCTTTTCGGAGCGATCACGAGACTTCTGGTCGTAGATCGCATCACGGATGAGCTTGCCTGCGACGGCAGAAAATTGGGCCTCGATCTTCGCCGCCCGGTGTGGTGGATAGAAATAGGTCCTCTATAAGAAGTAAAATAGAAAAGTTGTATAATATACACAAATGATTATTAAAATTTAAAAATAAACAAATTTTTTACCTTGAAGTGGGCCAACCAAAAGGCCTTCCTATCTGCGAGAGCATCTGAGTAGTTAATCCAAGGTCCACCATAGTTCTGCCTCAGAAATAACCCCAGCTGTCTCTGTACTGCAGGAGACCGATATCTATACAATAATAAATTTAATAAATATATATGTACATATAATCATTTGAGAAATATATATTAACTAATTAACTTACTTCGTAGGCCCGTTCGTCCAAATCTTCATACGCGTCTCGTCCGGGGGAGCGCATGGAGGGTCGCTCTCACCTCTTACCTGGGCAGGATCAGTCTGATCATCGTCCTCCATATGCTCGGCGTCGGCTCTCCCCATAGAGCCGTCGGCAGGAGGAATGCTGGACGCAGGAGGAATACTGGACGCGGGATCAGGAAAGCTGGACGACGAGGGAGGAGTCGCCAACCTGCTGGAACTGCCCTGTCCCGGTAATGGACCGGGAACAGAACGGTACACTGGCGTACTCGAAGATGAGGATGAGGGTACAGAATCTGCATCCCAAGCCCGAGGCAAACGGGACTACCTAATATAATACCCTTTGCGTCATCCTCCTGGTCTAGTCTTACCTGATAATAACATATGACAATAAAACAAATATACATATTTATATGATAGACATCACAGATTTTTGAAAAATATCATAGTCACAGATAAAAGTGTCACTAAAGTGTCACAGATTTATATGATAAAAGTGTCACTAAAGTGTCAAATATGATGATAAAACAAACGTACAGATTTAATTCTCTTCTAAAAATTCATCTAGTTCGTTTAGCTCATCTTCTTCTTCTTCTTCTTCTTCTTCCTCTACATCTTCACTTTCATCTGCATCTTCCTCTTCAGATAATTCAACTTCTTTTACACAATTAGATGTGTAATGATGAACTTCCGTCGTGTCCACTTCTATAATATTTGTTACAAGAGGTAGTTCATCCTCTTGATAAGCTATATCGTCAACCTCAAAGGTATTTCTAGCTTTGGTCTTGCATACTGCCCACTAGTCCGACCTTGTTGTTTCCTATTTAGGATAACTTGTGAAGTACACGAGCTGAGCCTGACTTGATAGGACAAATGGTTCATAGGCTTGATATCGATGCCGATAGTTTATATCCACAAGACCGTGCTTGTCTACTTTCCAACCTTGACCTTCAATCGGATCGAACCATTCACAC
Organism: Iris pallida; assembly: GCA_029216955.1. NCBI lineage: Eukaryota > Viridiplantae > Streptophyta > Magnoliopsida > Asparagales > Iridaceae > Iris > Iris pallida. The sequence goes on from JANAVB010021799.1 coordinate 14,704,785, forward strand.
CTGAATAACACAATCTTAGCAGGCTCTATTCCATAACTATATGTCAGCTCCACAATCTCCCATAGGATGCCATAGAAATCGTTGCCTGTATCAACATCTTTGTAGTTCAAAGACCTGATACACGAACAGCTGTTTTTGGTGGAGTCGAGATCCACAAAGTTGTCTATGATCGGGCAGGTTGTTGACTTGAACCTAAACCCATTAACACAATAGCTTGGCCATATTTTTGCAGCATAAATTGGTTCCTTGGCTAGCGTTCTAATAGACTCATTCTCAAGTCTTACGTATGGACGATCGACCTAAATACCATGAAAAAATAAATTAAGCTCATTCTCAATCAAGTGCATATACTGAAAGGTAATTACAGAGTTCTCAAGTCTTACATATGCACTCAACCATGATGAAAAATAATGCCTCATTTCTTGTTCTAGTTCTTCTTCTGTTATGTGTGGCCTACCTGACCTCATATCATCATTAAACATGCTGAAAACAAAATCGTTCAATTAATGTAATAGTATAATAATCAACACTATTAAAATAATGTAGACGTATTAATTACTTACCCCTCCAGCTTTTCTACTTCATCATCATCGTAGTTGAGTAATACATACACATGAGCAGCCCTTAGCTCATCATCGTTCAGATATCTCTTCTTTATTTTACCCTATGGCTTTCCTGGAGCATTGAATACCTTCAGTATTGTATCATTACATTCATGATCTCCGTCGTCGTTTCTGGAAGCTCTCGTTCTATTAGTTGCAACATGAGGTTTGAAATACATCGAACAAAAGTTTGTAATCTCTTCGAGAACATAGGCTTCACAAATAGAACCCTCAACCCGTGCCTTATTTTTCACCTTTCTTTTTAGGTGATTCAAATGTCGCTTGAACGGGTACATCCATCGATATTCGACGGGTCCACCAACACGTGCCTCATAGGATAGATGAATCGGCAAATTCTCCATAGAGTCGAAGAATCCAGGAGGAAATACCCTCTCTAGCTTGTACAGTGTTACCGCAATATCCTTTTCTTGCTTTTCTAGACGATCAACGAGCAATTTCTTAGAACAAAGATCCCTGAAGAATATGCTAAGCTCCATCAATGGATCCCAAACTGCCTGCGATAATAATTCCCGAAATGCAATCGGAATTAACCTCTCCATGAATACGTGACAATCGTGGCTCTTCATACCCGTCAATTTGTTTTCCTTCGGATCGACACATCTTCTCAGATTTGACACATATCCGTCTGGAAATTTTAGGCCCTGGATCCACCGACAAAGTCTCACTTTATCCTCCTTGTCCAGTGAGAAAATTGACTTCGGCAGGAACTGTTTTTCATTCTCCTCTATCAAATGCAACGCAGGGCGTTTGCATATTTCTTCTAAGTCCAACCTGGCCTTGGGATTGTCTTTTGTTTTTCCCTTTACGTCCATCACAGTATTAATTATGTTATCAAACACATTCTTCTCAATATGCATGGCATCAAGATTATGTCTGATCTGATTGGTACTCCAGTATGGCAGATCCCAGAATATGCTCCTCTTTGTCCAGTTATGATCTCTAGCAAATCCATCGCACTTGTACCCAGTTGTAGGATCTTCGATAGCACTTAGAAAATCTCTAACCTCTTCCTATATCGTGGCTTTGCACCACCTTGGCGGTGGATCACCCTTCTCTACAACGCCGGTACAGAATGCATTCATGTTCCTTCTGAACGGATGATCTTTTGGCAGAAATTATCGATAGCAATCAAAGAAGCACGGTTTTTCTCCGTGTTTCAAGCGGAAAGCCTTAGTACGGTCCATGCAATATGGACATGAGAGACGGCCATGAGTGCTCCATCCAGATAACATTCCATAGGTCGAAAAGTCGTTGATGGTCCACATAAGGGTTGCCTTCATCTGAAAATTTTGCTTCCTGGAAACATCGTACGTGTTAGCGCCTACTTCCCATAACTGATTCAACTCATCTATCAAAGGTTGTAAGTACACATCAATGTTCCTCTTGGGATTGTTCGGACCAGGAATTATAACGGTTAGAAATATGTACTGAGTTTTCATGCACATCCAAGGCGGTAGGTTATATGAAGTGACAATCACAGGCCAGCACGAATACTGGGATCCCGAAAGACCAAAAAGAGTAAAACCGTCAGAAGATAGCCCCAACCTGACATTACGCGGATCTGAAGCAAAATCAGGATACACTCGATCAAAGTGCTTCCGTACTTCTCCAACGGATGGGTGATCCAACACTCCTTCAATCTGTTCTCGCATGTGCCAACTCATATTTTTGGCCATCTCTTTCACCATAAATAATCTTTGCAACCGCGACGTTAAAGGCAAGTAGTGCATTGAATCGGTCGGTCTTCTTGCACCGGTAGACCTTCCTGTACTAGTTGTCTTATAGCGATCAGCACCACAAAATCTACACACATCTGCGTCCTTATCGTCTTTGTAGTACAGTATGCACCCATTGCGACAAGAATCGATTTTCTCGTATCCCATCCAGAGCGATCTCACCATCCTCTTAGACCAATAGAAGTCTTTAGGTAACTTAGCACCCGCCGGCAAGATCTCTATAATCAACTCCAATACTCAGTTGTAGCATTCTTGCGACATATTAAAATCTGACTTAATACTCAACAGTCTTGTAACCACCTCCAACGGTGAATGATCCTCACAACCAGGATACAATGGAGTCCTTATATTCTCCAGCAACTCCATGAACTTTGCAGCATCGACATTCGGTGCCTCCTCAGCTACATCATGAACGAAACTAGGCCCCGCAGCGTTGAAAATCATGTTCACGCATCCGTCGTCATATGCATGATTATCTGAAACAAAATTAGGTCCCGCATGCATATACGGCTCAACATAAGGCTCCGGCTCTGATGCTAAAGACACAAGTTCTCTGTGTGCGGTCCTCTGATAGTAATTAGGTGTGAAACCCCTCGAGTACAAATGATATGTCACTTCCACTTCTGGATAAAATTTTACGTTATGACATTTCACACACGGATACTTAATTTTGGTGTCGTCTATGTACTGAGGGAACGCCTTAGCAAACTGCAGGAACTGCTCTACTCCCGCTATGTATTCATCCTGCACACCACACATATTATCAGGACGACGATTGTACATCCATGAACGATTCCGCAGGTAGTAATTCATATCCATTTGAAAATAATTCTACAAAGATGGACACACATGTTTAGCATAGTAACTAGTCAAACTGGGTGAAGTTGAGTTGATTAAGTCAATATCCGTCTGGAAAAACTAGTCAAACTGGGTGAAGTTGACTAAGTCTAGGCAATTATCCTTCACTAGACATATACATGGAAGAAACACCGATATTTGCAGTGTCCGAACTTCCTAGTGTATATTATAGTAGAGAGACATGGTAACCGTGTGTAGGGGTGCAACTCGGGCGGGTTGGGTCGGGCTTGAGGTCAACCCGAGCCCAACTAGATGAATCATAAGCCTAAACCGAGCCCAAGTCCGGCCCGACCTTGGGTTCAACATATGAAGCCCAAGACCAAGCCCGGAGGATCGGGTTGAAATCGGGTTGGATCGGGTCCATCGGGTAATGTTGACCAACTGTTGACTGTTATATGTTTAGTCATCGTTTAAGTATTTACGTTAATTAAATAATTAACTCTCTCACATCCTCATTCTTTTATGTTTAGTCATCAAACAAATGGAAGGAGATAAGAACTAGGATAAAAGAAAAATACATATGTAAAATATATATATGTACGTACTACATGCATATGCAGTTTTTCAATTTTCTCTCTTTTACTATCCAAACATACCTCTATATAAAGAGAGCACCAGCTCTTATGGAGGATGAGTAGAAACATTTTCTATCAGCCAGTCCATTCTTTCAACACTCCAGTGGTTATTCCGAAAAGGAGCTGATACAAATAGAATTCTATAAGTTCTATTGACTGTACAACGAGCGTTCACTGAGAGGGTGGAAACCACACACACACTACATAACTAGTCCTACCCTTCAGTTAACCTACCAGCAATTGCATATAGTTATAACAGTCCTCTCACCTTTAAATTTTTATCCCCATCCCCATCCCTGTTTAACAATGTACTCCCCGTCCCCGTCCCCGCAACCTGCCCAATTAACACTTTTGTGAGTAGATTTTTTATCCCCGTCTGCTTTCCTGTTAATAATTTTTTCTTTATAGTATAAACTATTTCATTCCAAAAATTTTTACAAGACAATGTTGATAAAACATTGATTTAATAAAAATTATATTTAGTACTAGATAGATCATGAACTCATACAAATGTGTTGCACATATAAGTATAAGTAATCGGGGTCGGGGATTTACCGGGCGGGGAGTACAATACCCATACCCGGCCCCGAATATAATAGGGGATTTTGTTTAATCCCCATTCCCGTCCCCATCCCTGTTTCTATATCCCCAAACCCGTCCCCATCGGGGAAAAAAAGTCGGGGTCCCCGTCGGGTTCTGGAAAAGTTGCCATCCCTACTCAAACACACACAATAGCTGTGTATGTGTCCGTGTGTGTCTGTGTGTATGTGTGTGTGTGTGTGTGTGTCCGTGGAAGAGGAGGAGGAGTTAGGTTAGGGTTTACCGGAGAGGAGGAGTAGCTCGGATTGGGGAAGGAGGAGCTCGAGGAGGAGGAGCTCGACGGGGGGGGGAGGGGGGGTAGGGGTCGTCGGGGGGGAGGGAGTCGTCAGGGGGGAAGGGGTCGCCGGGGGGGGAGGAAGAGCTCGAGGGAAAATTATGAAATTTTTGAGTGAGGGAGAAAAAGGAAACAGTACTGTGCCCTAAGTAAAAAAAGTTAGCGACGTCAACAGTCGACGTCGCTAAACGTCACAAACATTTTAATATATGGCGACATATTTTAATAATATGTCGCTGAACGTCGCTATTCTGCGACGTAATTTATCTACTGTCGCTGAACGTCGCTATTCAGCGACGTTTTGCGATGTCTATAGAAAGGAGTCGCTATATTACATATTTAGCGACGTTATTTTATTCCATTGCTAAACTATGTCGCTAATATAGCATATTTTAGTAGTGTACTACACCCTGTATCTACTAATCCTAGGCATCTTATCTGATTGTCTTTTATTCTTACAAGACATTTAACCTTTAGTATTTTTAGGTTTTTAGAATTGCATATTTGGACACAGTTTTGGGTTTGTATAGGTTGTATAAGTTTTTCTTTGTTAATTACTTTTTGATGTTCTATATTTCTATTTTGTTGTTTACTAGTCTTAATTCATCCTCTAGGTTTTCTACTCTTTTTCTTAGTATTTTATATTCTTCTATACTGCATTCTTGAAAACTTTTAGGTATTTTGTCTATAGTCTGAGTTTTCTATGCATTTAATACATCCTTCTAGGTAACATTTTTTACATTTAGCCCTTCTATCTTTACTTGGGTACCATTTATATTGATAACAAGCTATGCTATCAGTTCCAATGTTTACTTCTCATTCATGGCAGCAATCTTCTAAGCTGCTAGAGCTAGTTTCTATTGTCTCTACTAGGTCAAATTCTTCTAATTCATCTAACCACCTTTTTGTATCATTTCCAAAACTATTTATAAATTCTTCGTCCTGTATGTTATTATTATTTATTTCTCTTAATGATTGATCTTCTAATGAAATAATAGAATAAATAGATTCAGTATCAGAAACAGTTTCATCTATGTTAATTAGGTCTTCATTAGTGCATTCTACTAATGTGCTGTTTCTATCATGTTTATTTATTCTTTTGTGACGAGTTCTACTTAGGTGTTATTGGCTCCCACAGGTGAAGCATTCAAGCTTATTCTTGTACAGTCTATTTGGCTTGAATTTTCTAACATGCTTATTTGGGTCTAGGTAGGGTTTCTTTCTATTGGATTTTCTAAGATAATATTTTTTTCTTTGGATAATATTCTTTATTATTTTTATAATTATTTTTATATTCCTTGTTTTGTTTGTCACTGGCTCCATAAGTTTGAGCTATATATATCTCTTTACATAATCCATAGTCTGAATGTTTTAATTGTTTTTGTATTTGGATTTCTGTACATTTTTCTTTTAATATTTTTATAATATGTTGTATTCTCTGGCCAATTGTCCAGGGGTAGTTGTTCGGTTTTTCTTTTATGCCAGGTTCTTCTCTCCGTTTATCGGCTATCTATACTCCTAAGGCTCCCAGAAGTTTTCTAAACAATTTATCTCCTAGTTCTTGATTAACACATTACCTGATATGCATGTATAATAAAAATAGTCATTCAAGAATTGTTTATATACTTCCATTTGTATATACTAAATTGTTCTAGTTGTCTTATGGCATCCTTTTGTACTCCAATATGACCTGAATTAGGGTCTTTCCCTGTGGCTAGACTATGAATCTTATTTACAAAATTATAAGGATTTGCTCCTAACGCTATTAGGCTATTATATTCTGTTATCTGGGTACTTTTAAAGGCTTCCCACATAGCTCTTATACTTTCTCCCAGATAGGTTTCTAAGTATCGATCTAAACATTTCTTCTGGTTCCATATTATATGATGATCTATAATATTCTCCAACTAGAGCATATTTCCATACATTAATAATATTGGACAAACTTTGAGGGTCGTGAGCAGGTAGATTAAGGATTTGTGGCTCTCCTTTAGCTTAAAATTTTACCGGTTGTTCTAATGGTTGTCTTTTACCTTTGTTTATAAACTTATAACCATATTTATCCTTATCTTTGTATTCTGTGTATGGTATTCTAGGTACATTTTCTCCAGTGTAATAGGTGGGTGATAAAGGAACAATTTTTTGGAATGAGGACGCAGATGTTGCCGTGCTAGTTTCTTCTTCAGGTAAATCCTTTTGATAGGATATTTCTGAGACATTTGTTTCCATTTCAATAGTATCTATTTCTTGTGTAATTTTTCCTATTCTAATATTTTTAGATTCATCAAAATATAAATATTGATCCTCTGTTATGGACTTATTTCTGAAATGGATTTCTTCTAATTCTAGGAGTTCTTGTTTTGTTAGATTATCTAAATTTAGTTCTTTTGGATATAATATCTTATCTTCTTCTAGTAATTCGTATTCTATTTCTACATAGTTGGATTCTAATTCTGTTTCATTATTTTCTGTTCCTTGGTTTGTTTGGGTGACATAATCAATAAATCTTAAATTCACATGGCCACAGTGATCTTTATAAACCAAAGAATCTTTTGGAGTTAGAGTTTTGACAAGTTCTATAAATTTATCTAGGCTCCATTCTAATCCTGCTAACCTTTCTGGTTCATAGTCTAAAGGTTTGATCATCTTAATACCTTTACTACTCATTATTTAAACAACTTCATCTGTATGTACCCTATATTTTATTTTTGAATTTGTAGTACATCTTCCTAAAAATGCCATATGTACCATAAGGTTTTCTCCACTATGTACCTCTTCATATCCTTTAGCCTTTATTCCTACGTAAATATTTTTTATAAAATCTTGTATTGTATTAAAAAATCTGGGCTGCAATAAAATATTCCTGAATTACTATTTATATCTACTTCTATGCTTGCTAACATTCCTTTAGCTATGTCATTCCATCGTTTATCATATATAGTAACCAAAGTTTTACATCCTAAAATTTTTTCTCATTAGACCATTTATGCCTATTACTATTAATCCTAAATGCACAAGCTTATAGGCTGAATTTTTCAATTCGTTGCTACCTTCTTTGCTTACTAAGGGTAAGTTGATACTCTGATTACCTAAACAACTTACATCATGTTCTCTTATATGCTTAAAAAATTCTGTTCTAGCTTCAAATATTTTAGTTTGATATAGAATTCTAGGATTTAAAATATTCAACCCTTCTTTTTGAAACATTTCGTAGTCTTGTTCTGGGTCTATTAATTCTTCTAAGTGAAGGTCATAAGCATTTCTATTTCTTCTTAATATGATATCTAGTATGGGTCTATTCTTGGTAGTAGATCCTGAACTACTCATAGTGGTTTCTGAGCGGGAAATTTAAATGAAATAACCTTTCTTGTTATTTTTTCTTTTCCAGTGGGTTTTAATGTTAACGTATTTATCTTTTTAGCTATAGTGCTCAGTTCTTCTTCTATATGATTGGTTTTTTGGGTTTTGTCTAAGGTATTTTTTAAATCTAGAACTTCTTTTTGACTAGGTAGATTTTCTAGTCTGGCTATTCTATCTAATTTTTTTGATTTTGAGCCTTGATATAATCTAGTTTTTTTATCTATCTCTTTAAGTAACTGTTCTATGTTTATAATTATTTTCTTGTGAGAATGTAGTTCTACCTCTAAATGTTGTAACTTATGGAGGTCCGTTGGATCTGTTATATTTTCTCTGATACCAAAATTAGGGGGGCTTCTTTTTCAGAAGTTAGTCTCTTTTTCTTTTCTTATTATTAAGATTTCTAAAATATATCTCCTCAAAAATTTTATATATTTCTTCCCTTTTCAATAAATTCATAAATTCTTGTAAATTTATTACGTAGTAAACAACTTCGCCGTACCAGATATGTAAACAGAGTGGTGAGAGAAAAATAATTTTTTTCTATAGGAGAAATTTCTTTTTTGGTGTGAGTCCTACTCAGTACTCTCTCCTAGTAAATTTCATGTATCATAAGTTTTTCCCCAAAAAACTCTTTTTGGTATATATATATATAATATATATATATATATATATATATATATATATATATATATATATATATATATATATATATAGATATATATATATCCTACTGTGTGTATATACTAGCCCTATTGTGTGTGTATATATATATATCCTATTGTGTGTATATATATATATACTCTATTACAGAATTTAAGATGTCCTACCTTGACTCATTTATATGGTATAAAGATACTTTCTTAAGCAGAATCATGGAGTTAGATGATGCCAATGCATCACATTGGAAATCTAAATTTATTGATGGATTACCCAATCTTTTTGCTGAAAGAATTAGGCAAAAGATGAGAGAGAAAATAATGGAGAAATTCATACCAAAATTATACTTATGGAGCATTAATTAATGCTTGTGTCCAAGAAGGCCTTGCTCGCTGTAATGACTTAAAAACTGAGAAATCAGTTAAAATCACAAAAAATTTCAGAGAGAAAGCAATTAGACGAATTTTGCAGCCAATTTGCTGTAGAGAATTATAAGCCTTATGATAAGAAGGAAAAGCCTAAGAAGGAATACAAAGAGAAGTGAAATATACCTACTATAAGAGGAAAAGAAAAAAAAATATTCCCCAGAATTTAAAGATAAAAATAGAAAGAAAGAGAAAAAAATCTTCTCGAATGAGGAAATCCTCTAAGCAAGTAAAATGTTACAAATGTGGCAAAGTTGGCCATTATGCCAACAGATGCTACACCAAAAAAAATCAATGAAATAGAGGATGAAGTGTTGAAGAGAACCCTATACAAAATATTAATAAATTCTGATGAAGAATTAGGTTCATCAGATGAATCGAGTGAAAATGATTCGATTAATATGTGTGAATGTGATAGTGAATATAGCTGTGATGAATGCTCCAATGAATGACCTAGAATATTTTATAATCAATAGTAGAGATGAATGGGTTGTCAATTAATGTACTGACAACATAGTATAAAAGAGAGATAATAGAATCTCTAATGTCTACTGAA
>JANAVB010021799.1:14741451-14831451 GCA_029216955.1 Iris pallida
GTTAGATCATCAGACATACAAGTAAGACGTCCAAACATTACATGTTTAGATGATCATGAAGCTCTCATACAAAATACGAAGACTAGCAAGAGTTTAAGTCATAAATGATCAACCTAGGATTTGCCAATCATGGTAACAGCCCTTAGGTAGACAAAATTTTAAGTTTCCACCAAAGCTAACACTTGCTCGACGGCTAAACGCCTCAAAGAATAATTTATAAAGAGTGAGAGAGAGCAAAATAAAAAACCCTCGTTGCCAGGATTACGTCTGGTGTTCACCAACTGGCTGGAAAATGGATAGATCCTCAGGTGCTACTCTAAAATCTGGCCATACAATACCAGCTGGTCAGACCCCAGAAAAGAGCTAGTGCCACAATGGAGGCTCCACTTAGAACCTAAAACCAGCATATAATAAAAGAAGAACTGATAAAAAGCATATATAAATAACATGAGGACTAAGTTAATAAAATATTAGCTGCAGTAGGAGAACAAGGGGTGGAATATAATTTCCATGTTAATCATGAGATAATTCATTCAAGAATGGCCAATCAAGTCCTACGGCTGCTATTGTTAGCTAACTAGGGTTATTACAAGCTTAGTTACTAACAAGATGCAATGAGATGTTCCCGCAGTCACAAGCCCTGCAGACTATCCAGGTTATCCAGGCGGGGGTTACAATAGTTACAAAAGTTATCAATACTACTGGTGTACTTTATGCTTATGATTAAGAAGTGCAACACATGACAGGTGCTGGAAATGTGCCCTACTCGTTGCCAGGCTACAGTCCACAGGTGTGGCCGGGATAACGGTATCGCCTGTAACTGAGAAATCTCTCTATATTAACTACTTGATCAATCTAGTCATTAACCTAGTTAGATTCATTATGAATCCCTGACTGTGTAACCAGGAATCCATGTCTGAACAGGATGCAAGACGACATGTAGTTTGTACAGGCACAATCAACCACGGAGTCAAGGTAGAGTTACACTCAAGACAGGGATAGCCGTCGCAACAGCAATCAAGATTATGCATGTCATGTCAGGTTTATTTGTCACGTCAAGAGTACTTGTCTGGAGTGCGCCTCGACGGGCCACTATCAAGAGTTATCAAGATGGGTTCATATTATCATGTTCAAGTCAAGTTCAAGTTACTATCTCAAGGCTATCAAGTGTCAAGTCGGGTCGTCGCAATTTAGGCCAAGTATAAAAAACATGCAAAGAAGATCGAAAACACTCATGTGTGATTGAAACTATAAGTCACATATGAACTCTGATTAAGTGAGATAGAAAGATTCTTGAAGCCAAGACAAAGATCTATAACTTTCATGTTTTGAGTTTTTCAAGATTTAAGTTACAGAACAGCTTAAACGGGCAAAAACAGTCATTAGAGTGATCTGCGCACGGGTGCGCTGCACACGCTGGCAACACTGCCCATGGTGCACGCTGTGCGCATGCACGACGCGCAGTCTGCACACTGCACGCGTGAGCAAAACTGCCCACGGCGCACGGTGCTCGTAAGCAAGGCACGCGGGCGCGCGACAGAAAATTGTGCGGGCGTGCGGCGTGCAAGTTGTACTGCACGCGGGGGGCAAAACTGCCTACGGCGCAAGGTGCGCGCAAGCACGGCACGCGGCAGAAAATTGCGCGGGCGTACGGTTAACAAGTTGCGCTGCACGTGCGGGCAAAACTGCCCCCTATGCAGGGTACGCGCAAGCACGGTGGCACTGTTCATTGTTCCGACAACACCAAAAGGTATAGGGAACCCATGAACACGAAAATGACATAACTTCTTCATACGAAGTTGAAATTAAGCGGTTCAAAAGCCAAAATTAGGTAGAATTGAATTCCCCACAACATGAAACCATTAGTTTTCGAAAATAACAAAGTTTAAGAGATCAAAACCAACAAAAACTGAAGAAACTTAAACTTAGATGTACAAAAATGTAACCATCAAAGCCAAAATCTCCAAGTTCTAAAGAGGTTTAGAATCAAGCAAGAAAGACAATGGAACAATACAATTTGAGATCCATCATGAAGCAAGTTGTACTTGCCTGGGGTTCTTGGTAGGTGGGGGAGGAGTAAATGAAGAAGATGGAGAAGTAATGAGAAGTTATGGAGGAGAGAGAAGGAGTTAGTTTTTATACAAAATCTCTCCGTCTCAAACCAAACCAAGCCAAGTCAAATTTAACCAAACCAAATCAAATAAACCAAGTCAAGATTAAACCAAGACTAGGCTAAGCAAGACAAGTCTAACTACGATCCACCTGACAAATGTCAGAAATTCGTACACGTATAATGAAAATACGTATAACGGGTACTAACACTATCTTACTGAGAGCATGAGGAGGACATGACTGACTTCTTGGCGAACAACATAAGATTTTCTATAAGACCATGGGTTACAACCATGCCAAATGGTAGAGCACAGGACCCCAACATCTATGCAAAGCAAAGTGGTAAAATAAGGAAAGATGCTAAGTTGAGTTTTTTACACCTTCAGATCTAGATCTAGCATGAGTTGGCTCCTTCTAAAAAGGGGGAGCGATGGTTCGTGAGGATCTTTTAGTTGAGATCTTTTCGATTGCCACCAGATTTTGCTGGTTGTTACAGCCAATTCATGGTAGATAAGGCTAACTATATTTAGTTTACCCAACAAGATCGTAAAAGATCAGAACAAGAATTGATGGTTGTAGCGATTTTTAGTCACATCTTGTAACTTTAGTTGTTATTTTCTTGTTGTTTCTATCTTGGTGGGCCTCCTTGAGGCTATAAATAGGATCCTTGAGGGTTCATTGTGATCATCCAAATGAAAACTCGTCTACTCATTTAAGGAGAGATCCCACCAAATTCTACCAATTTTATTTATTTATTATTTTCTTCTATACTATAGAGATCACCTTCCATTTTTAACCATTCAAAAGTTCGATCGTAAGATAAAGATCATTTGCCCAAGCAAATTATAGTTAGAATACCATTATGCTACGCAACATGACTTTAAGTAATATTTTCATGAAAATAAAGATCCATTCTCAAGTAATGTACATCTTTTTTCTTTTTTCTTCGAAGTACATGTTAAACTTTAAGTATAACGTATTTTCAAACATTGTCTTCTTCTTTTGTCTTTTGTACATTTAATTTCAAGTAACGCCTTCTTACGAAAATAGGGAGCCTTGGACCTAGTTCTTGGATGAGTTTCTCCTAGTCAATTTGAAAAAAGTTAAATCATAAAGTAAAGATGATTCTTCCAAACAAGTTATAGTTATAATAAGATAATGCTACTCAGAGCATCCACAGTGGGTCTCTTTTCAAGTGCTATATTTGGCCATTAGCCAAATTTTGTAGCACTTGAGGACTACAATGGACTCTTGTCCACACTTGAAAAAGAGTAGAAAGCCAAAGGACTCTCCAAATTTGGAGAGTCCACTAGTGGAGCTATAGTTACTTGGGGTCCACCATATTTACTTTTCTCTTTCATTCTTTTTGTTGGAGTGTTGCCACTTGTCAATTATGAAGAAAAAATAAGGAGAAAAAAGATGGGATGTTGCCACTTGTCAATTTGGAGTGTTTATTTGGAATATACCATTGTGTACCAACATGAAGGAAATACTTCAAAATTAATTTTTGGAGTATGGTTTGAAGTAATTTGGAGTATGGTTTGGAGTGTTGCCACTGTGGATGCTCTCAACATGACTTAAGCGTGTACTCTGACTTTCATGAGACATACGAAAAACGATAATAAATCTCGTCGTTAATTTTGAACGAGGATCACAAATATTGGTAGGGATACATGCCCTATATCTTGTTTTAGTAAGACATTGTGTATGCATCCTTCAACAATTCATATACACTATTACCGAATTCTTACCATTTATAGATGGAACTTCGACAACGGCCTAAGTCTTGATGGAAGATCTGAGAATTAGGTTCATGCATTACACTTCTTCATAAAATGGAGAGACCTTGTCATGTGCAGATTGTTTTCTTTTTTTGTTTTTTATAGTACACTGAATTTCCAAGTAGAATCATTCTCAAGTAACATATCTTCACTCTTTTATTCTTCTTATTATTGTTTACATTGAACTTCAAGTGATACCTTTTCACGAAGAGAGAGAAACCCACATCATATTTATGAATGATTTTGATGCCTTCTATTTAACCAAAATTAAATTATAAGATAAAGACCATTTTCTAAATAAATCACAATACTATAAAGCATGCAATGAAACATGACTTCTCATTTTAATCTAGAATCATGAATCATATGTAACATGCACCCATAGCTGCATTCACCAAATTATTTTGCATCTTTTCCTACGGATGCATGCCACATAAAATTCATTGTGGAATATATATATATATATATATATATATATATATATATATATATATATATATATATATATACACCAAATTATTTTGCATCTTTTCCTACGGATGCATGCCACATAAAATTCATTGTGGAATATATATATATATATATATATATATATATATATATATATATATATATATATATATATATATATATATATTCCACAATGAATTTTATGTGGCAGGCATATATATATATACACCAAATTATTTTGCATCTTTTCCTACGGATGCATGCCACATAAAATTCATTGTGGAATATATATATATATATATATATATATATATATATATATATATATATATATAGAAAAAAGAACAATATCATTATCCTAAAATCCTAAAATATAAACAATTAGGTACTTTTGTATTTATATTGAATAATTATCAAACAAGCATAACTATCCAAACATTTCCTAGAAAATAGATCATCTTAAATTATTCTAAGGTATTTCCTCTTTATTTACATGTCTAGCATCACATGTTCCATTCCATTGATATTGTCCATCTTGAATATTATAAAAAAAATCATCTAAATTATCAATACTCAACAAACCACCAACAAGTAACAAGAGCATATATTGCATTTTCTGCCAAAAGACTTGGGCATATACTTGAAAATATGATTTAGAAACAATTGCAAATTGCATACCAACTCCAATAAGAACACATTCGAGAACACAATGAAACTCTTCCTTCTCATTATTTTCTTGAACATAATTGATCTTTTCTTACAATGTAACTATTTGCTCAAGTTGGCTAACCTTGGATCCATATTTTCACAAACAAACTTTAAACTTTTCATCACTCTGTAAATTGGTCATACCCGTATCACATTTTACGACACTAACTTCAAAAAGTTCTCGTATAACTGTGAGAACTGCTGGAAGTTAGTGGCATAAAATGTGAAGCGAGGTATGACTAATTTACAGGGTGTTGAACTTTGGGAAAATATGAATCCAACTTTAGTCAACAAAAGGAAAGATCTAAAGTTATAAGAGAAGAAACAAAAAAATGGGGTTCTAAATAAAATTTAGCCAACTTGATGAGCATGATTGTAGTGAAGTCAACTACTGCTTGATGATGATGCCGAGGACAAAAATAAGCGGCATGGAGTTTCCTGTCAATGAGTCTTGATCTTCCCCCATTAAGCTGCAAGAAAGACATGACTAATTTAGAAATAATTTTCTTCATTGCAAAGTCATTTCAAAACTAGTACAAAATTGACTTAACGATGGTTCATTGTCAATAATGTTCAATATATATATATATATATATATATATATATATATATATATATATATATATATATACACGAGAAAATAAGTAAAAAATGCACGAACAAACATATTTAGATAAATTCGGAAAAAAAAATGCGAACACGAGTGACTCTTATGGTTACCGAAAAGAGGCATAAGATCTAGACTGAATTGCAGAAGAACGATGGATCAAGGCTCACCGACTTTCTCATCCACCACAATCAAAAGGCATATCTAGCCTCTATTGACAAGCCCCCTAGTTGTACATCTACTAAAAGGTTTCCATTGGACAAAAAATGGAAGAAAAGAAATCAAAAGAAGAGAAGGAGAATAAGAGGAAGAAATCAAAAGAAGAGGACAAGAAGAGGAGAGTAGCTTGTGGTTAGGGTTAGGGTTGATGGGACTCTTATATAGAAGGAAGCTGAAGGTTCTAGTACCCTTTCAAGTAACATGCGTCGATGCTTGTTTTTCTTTTGGTACATTGAACTTACGTTGATGCTTGTTTTTCCTTTTGGTACGTTTGGTGTTGTTCCATTATGCAAAAAAATAATTTGTAAGGTAGAGACCATTCTTCCAAATTAATTACAGTACGATGATTTTATGCAACATAATGTTTTTTCCATCATGAATCTTGTGAGGCATGCACCCATGCATGTACCAAATTGTTTTGCCCCTACTCATATTCAATGCATAGGATTCACTATGGAGACAATCGTTGCATGTAACACACCCACCCACACAATATATATATATATATATATATATATATATATATATATATATATATATATATATATGCAAATGACCTCTAACCTAGTGGTTAAGGGAGATGCATGCGACCCAAGTGGTCGGGAGTTCGAGCCCCAGTGGAGGCGAGTTCGCCACAAGTACCCAATGCTTTAAAAAAAATTATATATATATATATATATATATATATATATATATATATATATATATATATATATATATATATATATTGGTGTCTAGTCATCCTCGCACAAATCCGTGGCCACTGCCATATATATATATATATATATATATATATATATATATATATATAAAAGAAGAAAAGGTACTATAGTAGATGAAGATACTGATACAAGTAGGGGTGGGCATACGGCTCGAGGACCCGCAGTTCCGACCCGACTCGAACCGTATAATAGCCGAACGGGCCGGCTCTTGAAATTTTAAATGTAAACGGGGCGGGGCGGGATGGATCGTGTCATACTAACGGTTCGGGGCAGGTCATCATTTACAAACAAACGGGGCCCGGCCCGTTTGTAGGGATAGAATAATAATTTTTACTTAAATTCCTAAACTAAAATGTAAAATGTAAAACCTACAACATGTTACCAAAAGACCTAACCCAAATATTTTTCTTCTCATATATAATACTGGAGAATGGAAAGTGATTTTTGTATAAAGTAATTTTTGAAGTCTGATATAGTATTGGATAGGGCTAGTTTTGTATATATTAAAAAAATGTACATGACCCGTTTGGACCCGCAGGTTGTCCCAGATTGGACGCATTTCAAACGGACCGGATCCAATTCGGTTCCAAAGAATCTTAGGCCCGTCCCGTCCCGCCCTGTCAAAAAACGGATCCGATTCGGATCTATAGGTTTTGGGCCTGGCCCGACCCGTGCCCACCCCTAGATACAAGCAAGCTCTCTTGCAATTGATACAAATCACTATCACACCAACACCTATTTAGCCTGACAATCGTTGCATATAACCCACCCACCCACACACCATATATATATGTATAATTTTTTTGGTGTCCGGTCATCCTCGCACAAACCTGTGGCAACTGCCATCCAGCCGGCTTGTGCGGGAGAGGGGGCTCGATCCCGGGTCTCCCCGCCGGGTGGCCCCCCACCACCCCCACCCCCCTGCCCCCCCTCCTGCCACTTACGCTATATATATATATATATATATATATATATATATATATATATATATATATATATATATATATATATATATATATATATATATATATGGGGAGAGAGAGAGAGAGAGAGAGGTTAGGTCACTATTAATATTGTTTATAAGCCCTGCATAGGAGACGGCCCTCCCTTCAAATATTCTGCATGCATCAAATATTCTGCAGTTACGTTCCCGCCACACATGTCATACCACTGATAGTAGTCTGAGCCTGGCCTGTCTGTAGATCTTTTGGTCTTGGTTTCTCCACCGAGATGCACTGCGCGCGCGGACAAAAATGCCCACGGCACAAGGTGTGCGTGATAGAAAATCGCGCGGGCACGCAGCGAGCAAAAAGTGCTGCGCGCGGCGCGCGAGTTGCGCTACGCATGCTGACAAAAATGCCTACGGCGCAAGCATGACGTGCGACGAAAATGATGTGCGCGGCACTGTTAATCTTCCCGACAGCACCAAAAGGTGTGAAAAAACCCATAAACACAAAAAATGTATAACTAACTCAAAATAAATCAAAATCAAGTGTATCAAAAGCCAAAATTGGATAGAATGAAATTTTTCACAACATGGAACCATTAGTTTTCAAAAATAACAAAGTTTAAGAGGTCAAACCCAAGAAAAACAAAAAAATTATAAACTTAGATCTACAAAAATGTAATCCTCAAAACTGAAAACTTCAAGTACTAAAGAGACTTAGAATCAAGCAAGGAAGAGAATAGAAAAAACAAAATGACAAAAGTAATAATGTTCAAGATTTGGCAAGATGTACTTGCCTAGAGTTAAGCTCCAAGTGGAAGAGAATAGAAGAAGAAATGAAGAGAGAGAGAGAGAGAGAGAGAGAGAGAGAGAGGAGTTGGTTTTTATACAAAACCCTCTTATCTCAACCCCAAACCAAACCAAGCAAAGCCAAGCCAAGTTGAACCAAACCAAGTTAAACCAAGTCAAGATTAAACCAAGACAAGACTAATAAAAACAAGTCAAAACACGGGTCACCTGACAAATGTTCCGTACACGTATACTGAAAATACGTATAACGAAAAACGGGAGTGACAGGCATGCCGTCGGTATACACTAGTATACTGGCGGTATGTCGGTCAAGGAGAAAATCTATAAGTTGATTTTTTTAAAATATTCCAAAAACCAAGAAAATACGAAATACAGTACAAAAATACATATCCGTATATAAATACCGATACCGTGAGACGAGTCTCACAAGTAATAGCCATTATGACCGATCGCACCAACTCAATGCGACCCCCAAATGAAAGCAGTTGGGATTGCCACCCTTCCAACCGCCCATGTACATAGTTTACCTGCCCTATACAATCCATATTGCTAGCATAATTAATAGTCAGTGGTAGGCCGAGATAACGTACCGGGAGTAGACCTTGTTCTATCCCAAGCATCACCTAAAATTGCTTTTTTGAGGGGAATCCTTGCTGAAGAAGGCTTGAGATTTATCTTTGTTCAGAGTAAGTCCCGACACTCTCCCAAACTCCTTCCGAACCTGCATCAAAGCCGCTATGCTCCGCTCCAATGGCTCAATGAAGACTAGGAGATCATTTGCGTAGATCAGGTGAGATACTGTCCGGGAGATGCGCCTGAAAATCGGAGAAATGCTCTTCCTTTGAACCGCAAGATCCATGAGACATGTATATTACTCCATGACTATAGTGAACATATAAGGTGAGAGGGTCTCCCTGTCGTATGTTGCTACCAAAGTACCCACATGGCTGTCCGTTGATAATAATCGAAAAAGGAGTGGATATGCACTCTTCAATCCAATCCACTCACCAGCGGTCAAAGCCCATACTGTTCAAAACTTTGCAGACAAACTTTCTGTTCATCATGTCGTATGCCTTTCTAAGATCCAGTTTGATGCATCCCTTCCTTCCACCTGCCATATTAAATTCCTGAACTAGTTCGTGCGCCAAGAGACAGTTTTCAGCTATCGAGCGCCCCTTGATGAATGCCGTCTGATTGTCTGAGATAAGTCCATGCATAATCTCCTGCATTCTTGTGCACATAAGATGAGTAATAATTTTGTACAAAAAATTACAGCAGGCTATTGGTCTGAAATCACCCAGTGATGTGGCTCCTTCTTTTTTGGGATCAGGGTAAGGAAGGTTTGGTTCATCTCTCTCAAGAGCCGCCGAGTGCGGAAGAAATCATCTACCACTTGCAGGATCGAGTCTTTGATCTGGTGCCAATGTTGTTTGTAAAATGCCGTGTTGAATCCGTCAGGGCCAAGGAATTCATTGGGATCTGCATTCTTCACAATTATTTCTATTTTTTCCATAGACACTCTACGTCAAGTGTTAGTAATTTAGTTGTACCCTGTCGATTCATGAGATGAAGAACATAATAAAATTGCTTGCAGAAGCGTACCTGAATCCATTGTCTTTACTTGACGGATCTTGAAACAAACGTCTCTTTATGGGGTTTGATCTTCCAACCCGCTACGGCCCTTAATAACAAAGATGAAATCTTTGTTCCTCTCTTTGTTGATGGGGATACAGAAGAGAATAGAGAAAACCCTCTCTTGGTGGCCGTATGAGTTGGGAACCATAACCCTACTGAATACACATATTTATATATGTGTTGATATTTCTAATTTGGCCCCTCATCAAATTAGAATTATCTTCGGTATCTACACATTAATTCCATGATAATTATACCCTTAAGCCAATTTCCAAATAGACCACTTTAATTTGGCTTAATTATTTAGATAGCCCAAACACAATTAATTTTACATGTGTGGCCCCTTAATTA
Source organism: Iris pallida (assembly GCA_029216955.1). Taxonomy (NCBI): domain Eukaryota; kingdom Viridiplantae; phylum Streptophyta; class Magnoliopsida; order Asparagales; family Iridaceae; genus Iris; species Iris pallida. The sequence continues at coordinate 14,751,793 of JANAVB010021799.1, forward strand.
TTGAATAATTCCAACAATCTTCCACTGGGCCACATATGTAACCTTATAATTGTGTTAACCTTAGTGAGCTCATAAATTGCTATCTTAATTCTTAGGGTATATCCGGACAATCTCGTCCATTAACCATATCAACATAGGATCAAAGCGGCATTCGTCACATATAGTGTAACTAAACCATCAATGGTCACATATACCAATATAGCTAAATGACATAGATCAATCATGAATGTGTAGCATGAAAATTGTACGCAATGTGATCAATACATTTCTATTTCCAACTGGTCCTCCTTAACTTTAGTGAGATCAATACTTTAACATAATGAAAATAGAGTGAACTGAATTTCCATATATATGATCAGATAAATATCCAAAAAATACTTTAATACATAAATGTGTCCAAAACCAAATAGCACCCAAATACATAAAATATAAACTCCTACTAACTGACATATTATCAAATGAGATAACACCCATATGAGCAGTGTGCTCATAAAAGACCTTGGGTGGTAACCCTTTTGTGAGCGGATCCGCTAACATGGAGTTTGTCCCAATGTGCTCTATGGACACTTCACCATTCTGAATTCTCTCATTCACAACTCGGAACTTTATGTCAATATGCTTTGACTTATACGAGCTTCTGTTGTTATTAGAATATAGTACTGCTGATTTATTGTCACAATATAACTTAAGTGGTCTTTCAACACCCTCCAGAATGCGCAGCCCAGTGACAAAATTTTGCAACCATATTCCATGATTAGATGCCTCAAAACAGGCTGTAAACTCTGCTGCCATAGTGGACAAAGCTATGAGTGTTTGTTTGACACTCTTCCAAGATATAGCTCCTCCAGCTAGCATGTAAACATAACCTGACGTGGATCTCCTGCTGTCTTGGCATCCAGCAAAATTGGAGTCGAAATACCCTATGATCTCCAGCTGATCCGATCTCCTATAAGTGAGCATGTAATCCTTTGTTCTCTTTAAGTATCTCATGACCCGTTTGGCTGCTTTCCAATGATCCATCCCAGGGTTACTTAAATATCTGCCTAGAATTCCAACTATGTATGCAATATCCGGACGCGTACATACCCGAGCATACATTAGACTCCCCACAGCTGATGAATAGGGGATCAATTGCATTTCCTTAATTTCAAGGCTATTTTTAGGGCACTGATTGAGACTGAACTTGTCTCCTTTAGCGACTGGGGTGTCACCTGGTTTGCATCCTTGCATGCCAAATCTTTTAAGCACTTTATCGATATAGATCTTTTGTGATAATCCAAGAATACCTCGAGAACGATCTCGATGTATTTGAATTCCTAATACAAAAGAGGCGTCACCAAGATCTTTCATCTCAAAGTTATTTGATAGAAATTTCTTAGTGTCATGCAATATGCCTATATCATTTGTGGCAAGCAGTATGTCATCAACATACAAAACCAAAAAAATAATTTTACTCCCACTGAATTTGTGATACACACAATCTTCAACAACGTTAACCTCAAAACCAAACGAGGTAACAACTTAGTAAAATTTATAGTACCACTGACGAGAAGCTTGCTTGAGTCCATAAATGGATTTTGTCAATTTGCAAACCATATTCTTTGGATCTCCCGACACAAAGTTTTCTGGCTGCACCATATAAATAGTTTCGTCAATGTTACCATTGAGAAACGTCGTTTTGACATCCATTTGATGTAACTCAAGATCAAAATGTGCAACAAGTGCCATGATTGTTCTAAAAGAGTCTTTCGAAGAAACAGGAGAGAAAGTCTCTTTAAAATCAACCCCTTCCTTTTGAGTAAAGCCTTTAGCTACAAGACGTGCTTTATACTTATCTACATTACCCTTCGAATCCTTCTTGGTTTTAAATATCCATTTACAACCAATGGGCTTCACATCTTTTGGTAATGGGACAAGTTTCCAAACTTTATTGTCTTGCATGGACTTATACTCCTCATTCATTGCATCAATCCACTTTTGAGAATTGGAACTTTCCATGGCCTGACGGAAGGTGATTGGATTATCTTCCAATATTCTATGGTCTTCCTCATGTTTCTGGAGAAATATGATAAAATCATCCGAAATTGCATTTCTTCTTTCTCTAGTGGACCGTCTTAATGGCATTAATTCTTGAGGTTGTTGAGTTTGTTCCTCAGGAACAACTGTCTCATCTTGAATGGGGGTGCCTCTATGTTGTCTTATTGGGGTAGCTCAACATCGACTTGTAGAGGTAAATCAACATTGTCTTGTTGAGGTTCCGGATTCACTTCTTGATCAATGACAGGTACAGAAACCTGCACATCGTCAAAAGTGATAGTAGGGATCGTAACCGATTCCTTCTCAAATACAATGTCCCTAACTTTATTTCTTCCCCCAAACTCAACATCCTCAAAAAAATATAGCAGTTTCCGTCTCAAAAATTGTCCTTTTTGTGGGATCGTAAAATTTATAACCCCTTGATCGCTCCGCATAGCCAATAAAGTAGCTGCTTACAGTTTTGGGGTCCAATTTCTTTTCATATGGCCTATTAGGCCATGCCTCAGCTGGACAACCCCAAATATGTAAATGCTCCAAACTAAGTTTTCTGCATGTCCAAAGCTCATAAGGTATTTTTGCAGCCGCTTTAGTTGGCACTCTATTCTGAATGTAAGCTGCTGTTTTAAGTGCTTCACCCCAGAGTGACTCTGGTAAGGTAGAATGACTAATCATACTCCTCACCATATCCTTAAGAGTCCTATTTCGTCTTTCAGCTACACCATTCATGCTAGGTGATCCTGGCATGGTGTACTGTGGGACGATTCCACATTCCTCAAGGAATTTAGCAAACGGTCCTGGACGTTGTTCACCTGATCCATCAGATCTACCGTAGTATTCTCCACCACGGTCAGACCTGATGACTTTTATTCTTCTGTTGAGTTGGTTCTCAACTTCAGCTTTAAATGATTTGAATACGTTCAAAGACTGTGATTTCTCATGAATGAGATATAGGTAGCCGTATCTAGAATAGTCGTCTATGAATGATATAGAATATTCTTGACTATTCCAAGAAGTCGAAGGGAATGGTCCACAGATATCAGTATGAATCAATTCTAAGACTTCTGTAGACCTATTGGCACCTAGTCTTTTTATTTTGGTCTGTTTTCCCTTTACACATTCAACACAGACATTAAAGTCTGTGAAATCAAGGGAATCTAAAATCCCATCAGACACAAGTCGTTCAACTCTATTTCTAGAGATGTGACCTAATCGCTTGTGCCATAATGAGGCTGAATTTTCATTATTAATTTTGCGTTTAGTACCACGTGACTCCACATGCAAGATTTCATTGTAAGATGCAATAGTTTCAAGTGAATATAGGTTATCATAAACATTAAGGAAACCATTACCAACAATATTTGAATTTAAAGATAGACTAAACTTATTGTTTCCAAATGAACAATGGTAACCATATTTATCCAGTAAGAAAACTAAAACTAAATTTCGTCTAAAATATAGTACAATAAAAGTGTCTATCAAATCCAAATAATAACCGGTTCCCAATAATAACCTAAAATGTCCTATTGCTTCCACTTCTACCGACTTGCCGTCAGCCACATAGATGTATCTTTCACCATCAATTGGCTTTCGGTAGCTCAAACAACCTTGTCTAGAAACACTAATGTGGGTAGTAGCACCAGAATCTAACCACCATGTGTTTCTAGGTACTGAAGCTAAATTAACCTCAGAACAGACCAAATTGAGAAATGTACTTTTTCTTATGTGTCCTGACTTGTCACAAAAGAAACAACCCTTAGTTTTATATTGTTGTTTCTTTTGGGCCAGGCCCTCAGCAGCTTCTGTATTTCTTTTCTTTTTGCCCTTAAAATTTATCCTACTAAGCATGGAAATTGAATTCGTATTGGCAGATATTATAGCAACATTAACTGAAAAGAGAACAAAATAAAATAAACAAATATGCTCTAATTAATAACGAAAGAATAAAAGATAGTCAAACAAATTCAAATAATGGTGAACCCCATCTCAAGATACCTAGTGAATCATTAATATCAAGTCTTTGGACAGTGATACTAACTGCAAGTGGTACTCTTGGTGTAATGATCAAACGTTGACAATAAGTCATGTTAAATAATAAGCCTATCTTTGGATCGGGTTATTATTCACATGTAAACCGTATAATTATCACACATTTATCACCACAAGTATGTGTACAATTCGGCTAAGTATTAACCTTTCTTTGGGCCGACTAATACCCGTATGAATATACACACACAAACATCCGATATCCCTCATAGGCTATCTACGCAAGAGAGATCACTTTGGCGACATCTTGTTTCAATGAGCCTACTTAGAATATTAGACAACTATTGCTAGTCACAAAAGGTACCAAATTTTTTGAATGTTGACTAAATTTTATAAAACTGAATCATGTCCAAAATCTTATATACATGCATATTTAAATATTATAACTCAAATAAAATAATCATGGTAACTATCATATTTGCAATTAAAAAAAATTGCCAACAGTATCAGGAACAATAATGAGTTGGTATGATAGTTACTACCATTACAAAATTTACACTTTTTCGGTCTAAATCTACAGCAACCATGCTGCATTATACTCCATAAGGAGAAACATGAACATAAAGTTCGCAAGTTTATGACATAAAAAAAACTATAAAGTTCGAACCTTTCCAGTATAGAACTAATGCTGACCACAAATACAACAAGACCCGTAAAGAAATCAGTGGAGTTGTGCAAAAAAAAAGAGGGGGAGGGGATCTCTTTTTGTTTCCAGAAGAGAAGATCCTTACTTTTGCTTAAACCCAAAATCCCTCGATCCAAGGAGGAGGAAAATAATCTACTAAGTCTAAACACAAGAAAAAATAGGAATATGACACCATATAAAGTTCTCGACTACAACAAATACAGTATCTAATTCTGAAGACAGAGAAGTCCAAAGCAATGCAACTTCGATACCTATATTCCCACACTCACGTCCAAAATAATTTAAGAAACTCATCAAGAAGAAATAGTTTCTCCAACCAAATCCTTTTAATGGAATCAAACAATTTTTGCTAAACCGAAATCTTAGTATGATTTTAATTAGGGAACCGAAACCTTAGTACATGAAAATCATCTGATTCCAACAAAAATAAATAAATAAATAAATAAAACTCAATCGACGGATCATAAAACTTTGATCGAGCAATGGAAACCCTAAATTAAATTAGATCTTACGATCTAGGGTTCCTAAACAACAACAAAAATTAAATCTAAACCTTCAATCTCATAAATCAAACAAGGAGGCTCTGATACCACTTGTTAGTAATTTAGTTGTACCCTGTCAATTCATGAGATGAAGAACATAATAAAATTGCTTGCGGAAGCGTACATGAATCCATTGTCTTTACTTGACGGATCTTGAAACAAACGTCTCTTATGGGGTTTGATCTTCCAACCCGCTACGGCCCTTAATAACAAAGATAAAATCTTTGTTCCTCTCTTTGTTGATGGGGATACAGAAGAGAATAGAGAAAATCCTCTCTTGGTGGCCATATGAGTTGGGAACCATAACCCTAATAAATACACATATTTATATATGTGTTGATATTTCTAATTTGGCCCCTCGTCAAATTAGAATTATCTCCGGTATCTACACATTAATTCCATGACAATTATACCCTTAAGCCAATTTCCAAATAGACCACTTTAATTTGACTTAATTATTTAGATAGCCCAAACACAATTAATTTTACATGTGTGGCCCCTTAATTATTGAATAATTCCAACACTAAGCACTTCATTTCCTTCCTCCGTGACGATGCATTTGCAGATAATATCTGGAAACTCCTCCATGTAGTCCTCCTGATTGTACAGCCGCATGTAGTAGTCCACCGCCTCTCTCCGGATGTGTGTCGTTTGCATAATCAGGTGGCCATTGTCATTAATGAGGGAGGCCATAGTATTCCTGTGTTGTCGGGCTTTGATGGTGGCGCAGAGGAATCGTGTGCAGTGGTCTCCATCTTTGAGCCACGTGGATTTGGCTCTTTGTTTAAGCTGGATTTCTTCCTGGCAGCGAAGCTTCCGAACTTCCTCTTGCTGATTTCGAAAGCCGCCAGACCGCTATCAAGTGGGGCCACGTGGAAGCGTTCCTGAATGTCCTGAAGCTACCTTTCTAAATCCGCTAGCTTAGGCATATCCCTATGTTTGTTCCATCTCCTGAGTTCCTCTTAGACATACTTTAATGTTCGGGTGAAGCAGAATCGAGGATTCCCTTGCACCTGTCTTTGAATACCCCAATCCGCCGCCTCTTTACATCCTTCGACCATATATAGTCCATGCATTGCAGTACCTAAACGGTCGTCTGCCTTGGGTTGGCGGAGTCGCCAGTCGCAACAGAATAGGGGTGTGGTCACTCGTCCCACTGTGAAGTAGTCCTTTCCACTCGCACGGTCGGGAACACATCGAGCCATTTGTTGTTGCCGAGCACTCTGTCCAGTTGGCAAGAAACGCGATGGTTTATAGAACAGTTGTTCCAAGACCAAATGTGACCAATTCTTTCTAGGCATGTCAGTCCCGAACCCAGTAAGCATCTTTGGAAATCAGCAAGAATATTGGCAGGGACCGGCCGGCCCCTGAGTTTCTCAGACCCTAGGAGCATGGCATTGAAGTCCCCACAAAGAACGAGGGGAAGATGGTTCCCCACTGAGGTTGCTGCTTGAATTAGGGATGGGCATACGGGTCCAGGACCCGCGGTTTCGACCCGGTCCGAACCGTATATTGGTCAAACGGGACGGTTCCTAAAATTTGGAATTTAAACGGGACGGGTCGTGTGACACTAACGGGACGGGGCGGGTCCTATTTTCAAAATAAACGGGGCCCCGAACCGACCCGTTTCTAGGAGTATGATTTTTTATATCAATTTTGATTTTTTTCATATTATAATTTATAAATAATAGCACACGTTATTGTTTAGTAAACAAATTCTAGAAATTGGAAAAACATAATACTTGTTTTGTTCTTCTAGATAATGGAACATGTGTAAATGTTTACTATTCTATAATTTTTTGAATTTTTTTGGATCCGTTTGGACCCGCGGGTCGGGTCGGTTTGGACCCGTTTCGAACGGATCGAATCCGTACCGGTTCCAATATTTTTTGGACCCGTCCCGTCCCGTCCCGCCAATTAACGGGTCCGGTCCGGATCCATAAAATTTGGACCCGGCCCGACCCGTGCCCACCCCTAGCTTGAATAATGTCTCCCCACAGCTTTTCCCGCAGTCTCCTGTCACTATGGCCATTGACCGAGCCAATAGTAATCGCTAGTCCTCCCTTATTGATGAAGTCAATAACTAGGAGTTGGTCTGATATGAATCGGATCTGCCCCTGCCATTCCCGAGTATCCCACATGACCCATATTCGTGCTACTCCTCCAATGTGAAGGTTGTGTGTCGACTCCCAGCTCGTAGGCGTATGATTCCTGATAGTCTCTATCGATTTGATCTTGCTTTTGATGATAGAGACTATCGAACACTTATTCTTGCGAATAACCCGTTGAATCTACTTCCAAAGCTCCCACGGAGTTGGCTCGCCTAACGTTCCATGTTAGGAACGTCATTGACAACCGTCCGTAATCATGCGAAGACACTTCCTCGGACGATCAAGGCGAGTCTTGTCTGTAGATGAATCTGTACTAACTGTAGTGTCAGCTTCCTGTAGCTGGGCGGCTTTCTTCGTCATCATCTTCCATTCTGGATTATCTCTAGTGAGCTCCTCCCTACCTTGAGACCCCGTACCAGTACTACCGTTTAACCCAACTTTCTTACTATATTCGTCCTGGATAATACGGTCACTTGTTCCCTCCTGAAAATCCCCGTCTCCTTGTAGGTCTGCATGCTCCATCTTCATAGTGCTATGTCTCTCCGTGTCCCTACAGTTAGCCTTTACATGCCCGACGCATATATCCACAATGTTCACAACCCATTCATATTCGATATTCTGCCATATCCTTTTCCGTTTGGAAGCAGGACCTCAATTTGTCTAGGAAGGTCATTCGATACCTCTATCTCGACAAACACCCGGGAAAAAGATAGCCACTTTCACCTAGCTATAGGAATATTCGTTCTCAAAGGTTTTCCCACCATGCTCGCCATCTTCATAATTGAAGGAATACTCCAGAGTTGGGGGGATAACCAAGGCAGTCTGATCCATATAGGGACTGTCGTCAACCTATCCTTCTCGAAACAAGATTCAAGGTTCCATCTCTTGAGCACTACTAAATGTCCATCGAACGTCCACGGACCGCCCTCCAGCACTCGGTCTATATCCTCCGAGAGTGCGAATTTGATGAAATAGAAACTATTCTCACGCGAGAATATCTCCATCTCCCCTTTAGGTCTCCATACTCTAATAGCGAATGCCCGCAGTTGCCCGTAGTACGGCTTGTTGCCCATGACATACAGAACAATGGTATTCTTCCATTACTCCGTAGTTTCTTTGATATCAACCAGCGTGATCTCCACGACTCGCCTGTCGTCTATCATGCTTGGTTCGATGTACAGTAATTCTATCTCCTCTTCGATCGCCACAGGCTTGCATAACTCCGCCCATGAGATTGGGGTAATCATAGTTCGTTGTGAACTCCCACACCTCCTTGATGAGTGGCTGATGTCCTCGGTTGATCGGCCGTAGATCTCCAGTTTCCTCCTCCGTCCCTGCGGTGCTTCCTGTACAGGCCGCCCCGGTCCTGACTTAGGAGGCAAGGGGTTGGCAGCAATAACTCTTTCCATTTGACCCCCCCCCCCCCCCCCCCCCCCCCCCCAAGTTTCACATATGGCCTCCTCGTGTTTGTTGCTGAGGACCTCCACCCGCTTTCGCCCCTCCGCCCACGCTTCCTCCTCGAGGGGCCGTGCTTGGCCTCCTGCGCCGTTCGACGGTAGTCCAGCCTCCTCCTTCGCCTCGTATGTTCAGGCCGTCGGGATCTTGAAGGTCCACCACCGAGGAGTTCGCCACCCCGATGCTAGTTTCCCCTTACGAAAACCCTAGCGCGACCATCCGATTATATATATATATATATATATATATATATATATATATATATATATATATATATATATATATATATATATATATATATATATATGGCGGATCAAAAGACTCGCCTACGGAGCCAAATGGGAGCCCGTCCCTCCTGCACTGTTGGATCGAACGGACACGCGTTACATGGTAGATATGGCTACAACAAGGTGCTATACTTCAGTTGGGCAACAACGGAGACCGAGTATTTGGGGACATCTTGACACTGATCAGTAGCTTGAGAGAAAGGGGAGCTGCATGATTCTCTAAAACTCGGATTAGACTGGCATGCACAATATGGCATGTATAGCGTGAATGCAATAGACGAATTTTCGAGGGTTTGAGGTCCCCTACCATTGGGATCACTCATAGCATTGAATATGATGTGCTTATTATGCTAAATAGACGGCCAAAAACAGGCTGATGTATGTTTTTTGATACTCTGTTATATATATATATATATATATATATATATATATATATATATATATATATATATATATATATATATATATATATAAAAGACGTGTGTATATCATCAACCGTTTTTTTTTAAAAAAATTATAGAAGAATATAATTTTAAGCTCTCTCCATTTTTTCTTCTCACCTCTTTTATTCACACATATCCAAAATCCTTATGTATGTTTAAACATATATCCAAAATCCTATATACATATATATAACAAATTCAAATTAAAATATATTTGATATTTAAATTATATTTAAACTAACTACATAATATTATTAAAACATACATCCAAAGTCCTACAAACAAATTTTTTTAATTAAAATATATTTAATCTAACTACATGGTATTATCTAAACAGAAATTCAAAGTTCTACAAAGAATAAAATTTAACTATTAGAAAGAAAAGCCTTTGCCCATTAACAAACTCTTACCAGCCCTAACCTCAAGTTTTTGCCTCACTCAACCAGTCTATCCGTCATTGGACACCCAAGACGAAGGGGAACAGGGTCCGCCCAGGCTCTACGAAGTGCTCGCCCCAGCTATGAAAGGCATTTTTAAAACCAAATCCATCGTGATCTGCCGTCCTCCCCTCATTCATAGTGGGCTCGAGGGTGACTGGTCGAGTAAATGAAAGCCTACTTCTCGCATTAAGAGAAAGAATGGGCGAGTTACTGCCTGAGTGCCGAGGGGGCGGTTCCTTTCAATGTATTATATTATAACAATTAAACTCATACAAGGAGCATCAAAAGTAAAATTTAACTTTGCAAGATCAGGCTACTCAGTTCCCTTCAGTTTAGGTTCCAAAAGAACTAGTAATTCCACTCTAAGTTTTCTGATTAGAGATTTTAAGTATCTCCTAGATTCCATATTGGCTACCCCTCTAATATTCCATATGAGGTAATCATCATGAACTTGGTCTGAGGTGGTTTCCCCACGGGATTTGTTTTTGTTTGATTTGATTTTTGTGCTTCTTAGACTTTGACTTGGCTACCCTAGCAGTAGTGGTGCCATCATCTTGGCTAGGAGTTTCTTCTTGAGAGTGAACCCGCCCGCATACGCGAGCGTGTTCTTAAACCGCGTGCACCCGCATACGTGGGCAAGCGCGGGCCCGTGTTCTTAACTCGCGTATGTACGCACACATGTACTTTAACCGCGCGCGAGCGCACAAACACACGCGCGGGCGCACGCGAACTATGTCGCGGACACGCGCGCGAAGACCGGACCCTAAATAACCACATAAAAACAATAGCGTGGGGCTAACAGGGGCTGCCCTCCCTCTGAGCCTTCCTGCCAGTCTTCAATATAGGGAACCTCTATCGATCATATCACATCTGTATGTATCGTCGGTCATATTTCTTTAGTAAGAGAACGTGTTAAAGCAATAAATATCATAGATCTCAGACGATCCACGTGCGTTTGATTTCATAGGGAGTGAAACTGGAATGAGACCTTCTTTTAAATAAGGAATTTCTGGAATATGCCAGAAAAAATAGCAGTAGCAGAAATTCTTTCATTAAAAGTAGGGAACTAGAGGAGAGCGAAGTGAGGTGACGTTACCAGCTTGACTGAAAGGTTTGGAACTAAAGGCATAAGGCAAAGATCTGGGGATTCTATTCCTCCCATTGACTGAAGAGAACAACGAGTAGCGAGACTAGCGCGACTACCACGCCTAAAGCGAGACTACCTTTATAAGTAGCAAAGAGAAATAGATATAGATATAGGGGAATGCTTATAGGAAGAAAGGAGACTTGAATGGAATGCTCCAACCAAGGAAGTGATCGAAAGGAGAGACCAGTTGAATATCGTTGATTCTGCTCGTGAGCGTGATGGTATAAGCCTGCCTCACTGTGCCGTAACATAAGTCACTCACTCATTTTATGTGAAATGAAATTGCGGTTGTTCTCGAAGAAATACATACGTATGAACACATGAGAGAGCCTTATAGCATTGTTCGATTCTCCTTTCTTTGATGTGGAGTCATAGAAGGTATAGTCCAGAAATACATAACCTATGTCAGCATACTTTGCATGCTGCTAAATCCTTTATGCGAAATGCAGCTCATTTCTGACCTCTGCTAGAGCTAACCCCACTTATTGTACTGAGATAACTAGCATCACTGGATACAGACAACAGCAACTTCCAATGAAATACATAGGGCTTCCTCTCTTCAAAGGGAGAGCAAGAATGACTTATTTCCAAGACTTGATCTCTCGTGGCCTGGAGGCAGCAGCTCTATTAAAGAATGAAAGTTTTGGCCTTACAGTAGTATAGGCGCTGTTAAGCCCTTCCTTCTTCATCATCTGGAGAAATGGGATTTGATCCCTCCTCCATTAAGCTCGCAAGCTGCTCTACCCCACTTCTCTCGGTCCCTAATCGCCCAATGAAGAAGAAAAAGGGATGATCAAAGACTGGGTGGCTTGGGTTGAGAGCTTTTGCTCCTATGTGGGACGGTCTTTAGCTCACTGTCGCTCGCCTTTCTTTTCTATTCTTTTTTAGGATTTGACCAATATATAACACGGTACAAGATTATATGAAAATGGAGCCAATAAATATATGGCTTTATGATACAGCAACATCTTATCTAAGCTTCAAGGATGGAAGGCAAAGTGACTTTCAATGGTTCTCAAGGATTGGATTGTGGTTCCAGCAATGAGATATGATAATTGCTGACCCGGGAATAAACATAGGGTAGGTGGTGCCTGTGATCGCTCAGAAGGACAATCAGGATGTGAGGTACCAAAGGTCAACTCCCTTTCTATTAGTCCAATGTCTGTGATCAAGTAATGCCAGATGGCACGGGTCGAGTTGCCTTGGTCTGCCCTGTGCTAGCTGAGTCAGGAAGCTAGTCAAGGCATTTATCCGCCAGTGAAGTAGACATTTTTGATTGGATGGGTATGAATAGAAAAGGGTTATGTCGTACAATATCAAAATCAAAGCTAAGTCCCTCCTTTTTCCCAGAATTTGTGCTACTTTTTGATGTCTATAAGATGAAACCATGGATCATACCAATCAAATCAATCATCTTAACTTAAGGGCATTTTCGCTTTTATAAACAGTCCATTCAAGGTATAAAGGGAATAGCGTGAAAGGAAACCTATCGGAAGACTCTATCCGAAAGAACCCATTCTACCTTTTCATTTAGCCCCGCCCATCTCTGTTATGTAAAGATCGTCTCGATTAGTCAATAGTCTTCCTCGGAAATAGCCACTAAGGAATAGCACATTCATCATGCAACCGTCAAAAAGCATTTGAATGACTTTGCCGCTATACAAGACGAGCAATAACTTTTTAATAAGAGCCTCTAATGGTGTCTACCGAGTCAGAAAGCTATTTCTTCAAAAAACATGAACCGTCGAACCATGAATAGTCAAGTGCCCAGGAATATTAGGAATAAGCCATTGAAGGCATAATCGAATAGTAAAGCTCTCACTCAGGACTAAGAATAGGAGCTCGTCAGCCTTTTCCATATCTTCTTATTAAATAGAAGTGTTTGGGCGGATCAGGCCGTGGGTAGTTTTTTCCAAGCCAGTCTCGCTTCTACTCCATTCCCAGGCTTCGGGTAAAATCTTCCTATTCTGGCGTAGAACCAAGTTGTGGCGGTGGCGGGCGTCGTGAGGGCAGCCAAGATAAAAACACCCCAAACCCTCGCCGCTTATAAAGTCTTACATTCTCATTCAGAGATATCCATTGTAATGACCCGCTCCGCCCTAGCGAAACGCCAAACGAACTGTCGACCCGAAGAGTTGGCATCGACCTGATGAAGAATCGATGCAAGGCTTACATTGGCCCGTCAAGATGAATCCAGACTTAGACTTTCAAAGGCGTGCTCAGAGTATCGCTCGACCGATGCGAACATCGCTAAGGTGGGTGGCTTCGATGAACCCGTCTTTGCTTAGCCTAGACACATAACAATACGGACACTATCACTGAAATCGCTAGGCGATAACACCGTGCATGCTAATAAATGACCCAACGCACCTAGCTAAGGGATTAATCCCATCTTGTATGCTTGTATAGAATATGGAAAAGAACATGGAAAATACGATAACTCTCGCGCGCACCGCGCTCCACGCTCGTGCTAAGGCACAAGCTTACGTTCTAGTCCCTTATGCGTTCAACAATGAAACAATGAATGGGTTACAACAATAAAATGGGGAGACTATCAATATAGTCGTTCCGAGTAGAGTATAGTAACATTGAAAGGCTATGGGACCGATGGGTCGCCAAGGCGACTCCCGTACAAGGAGTTGCGTAATGTATGAATGAAAGAGTAAACGAATAAGTGAATGAATGAATCAACGAATGAATGAACAAGTGAAAGAAAGAATGAATAAAAGATAAGAAGGACAGAAATGGTTAGTGATAGGTATGACGGGCACGTGCAACGGGGCTCGCTACCCGCGCTGCACGGACGCCAACCTGGTCGATAACGCATTACGGCTAAGGGTTAGCCTACGGCTCAGAGACAGTCGCTAAGTTAAAAAGACAAGTTAATACGAAATGGTCGTGGATAAACGGCACGGGCGAGGGGTGGCGATGCCGTGGCCGTGAAGAAAAAGGGATTTCCGCGGCATGATCAAAGTGTGAAGGACTTGCCGGTCCGAACGAAAATCAAAGTTTGGCTTATGTACAGGCCTGAGTGCGGGCTTGGCCACCAGGGGACGTAAGGCCGGGTATTTCAAAAGACTATCAGGGTGTACCAAGCCGTACGCCATGATAGATGAGAAATTACCACAGGGGAAGACATGTCCAAATTGGCTTGTGATGCCAGCGACCGATGCATGTAGATTAAGTGGGCTTTGCTGGTGGCGATCCACGTGCAAGTCCTTGCATTGAAATCAAAGTAGTCTAAGTTAATCTGAACAAAGCACCTTCTGTTAAGCTTGAAATGTATCACACCAAATGATAATGAATACTTCGTACAATGAGTTAGAGAATACGCCTACGATGCGCTAGTAACTGAGGCAGGGACACGTCCTTGATATTGAATGTTTCCAAGAATCACATTATGTTGTTCCATATGAATTGTTGACTAACTTGGTTTACTTTGGACAGGGAAGGCCGGACGGTAAGTATGGGTAAGTCGTGCATGTATTTCCATACGACACTTGAATTTGGCAACACGGAATAGGTTATAACATATGCCATGAAATTGATCATAAGGCAAGATTAGAAAGACAATGAATGATAGAGATGCACAAAAGTAAATGGAACATGTTTGGTAATGATAGCATTGTGGGCGAGCTAGCCTCTCCACCAGTGCATAATAATGTACTGATAACCCCACAATCTGCATGCAGGATGCAGGAGACGTCGGCGGGTGCGGAGCTTTCATCGAACGTGCTAAGGCACGGAGCCAACTCTGGGGCCTTGGAACGTTGCAAGAAGCTGAAGCACCCTATATAGGACATAATGTATCGGAATATCGCCATGAATCATTCCATCTTGTAAGCCACTTGGCACGCCTTTTATGTTTCAGAGAGAGAGAGAGAGAGCTTGAGCGATTTGTAATATCGGCCTAGCGCCGTTTGTAAACTTCTTTAAAATCAATAAAGAGTTTGAATTCGCTTCCACTTGTGTTCATTTACTTTTTGCTGCAAATGGGGACACTCTGTGCGCCTTTGTGGCCTAGCTCAAATCGGCCGTTTCTGGAATTAGCCTTGCACGGGCGCAACCTAGGCCCGTGCGGCATCACGCCTTAGCGAGGACGATCCACTACCAAAATATATCGTTTTAGCGACGCCTAAAAACGTCGCTAAAACAACAAAATACGTCGCTAAATATAATTACCGACGTATTTACCGACGTTTAGGCCTTGTCGCTTTTTTCTTAGTCGCTGATCTTTGAAACGTCGCCGAACGTCGCAAGTACCGACAATCAGCGACGTATTGATACGTCGGTATTTTACCGACGTCTTCTGTCGTTTCGTCGGTACAGTAGCGACGTAGCTAAAGTCGCTACACGTCGGTCTCCGTCCTGGGATTATTACCGACGTTTTACCGACGGTTTTCGACGTATAAGTATCTCCGACGTATCATGACGTCGGTAAACGTCGGTACTCTTGATCATTTTCTTTGCAGCTTTACTGTCGGTAAACGTCGCAAAGTACGTCGCAAGACGTCAATAATCGTCGGTAAACGTCGGTAGACTGGATATTTTTTGCAGCTTTACCGTCGGTAAACGTCACAAACTTGCGTCGGTAGACGCCGGTAATCGTCGGTAAACGTCGATAAATTTGCAAAAAAAATAAAAAAAAATAAAACACAGAATGTCCTTTTCTCCCTGCAGTTTAAAAAAATAACCATAAACACAGAATGTCCTTCAGGCAGAGTATCATATACATTAGCAGCTATTCAAAAAGCTGCAGTGAATCCATAAATGGAAGAACTCCATTCTGCTCTAATCATAAACTGTAATGTATCATATCTAGCATGCTTCAACATCCCAAAATATGCAAGAACATACCCACAGAGAACCGACAAATATCTAAGTCACAAACGTATGATGATACAACCAAATAACCAAAGTCTACACACAACCAACAAATAGAATAGGATCCAACAAATAGGATCCAAACATCCAAGTCTAAACAACCAACAAATATCCAAGTCACAAACATACGATGATACAAACACAAACAAACAGTCACAAATGATCAAACAAACACAAACAAATAGTCCTAACTAGGACTACTACTGATCTGGTGCAGGAGGGGCACCGCCCTGACGAAGGCGTAAAAACTCCTCATACTCCGCAAGTGAAATCGATACAGATGGAGCGCCAGTCGGTGGAGTCGGTGTCGAAGAAGAAGGCGGTAGAGGCGGCGGAGTCGACGACGATGAAGGCGCACCCAGAGTACCAGCATGCTCCAACGCTGTAAGTCGCTGGTTGTATGAATCCATGATAGATAACATTCTACCACTGCTCTGGACCATCGAATCCTGCGCCAATCTCACCCTCTCGGCCATGGTCACCTGTCCTGTCTGCAACTCCGTCACCGTGCGCTCTAACCCTCCAACGGCGCGCTCTGTCCTCTCAGTCGTCTCCCTGAGGTCCATAATGCCGCGGTCGAGCGCATCCAATCGTGCTAGCAGCGCAGGATCGTCCGTAGGATGCTGAGACTGCTGCTCGATCTGTCGTAGCAGGTCGTCACGGAGAGACTCCATCATCTGGTGGACTCGGGCAGACTCCTGGGACGGCTGTGGACCATGCACACTAGCAGGAGATGTCCTAGAGGACTGGGTCGCAACTAGGGCGCCATAGGATCCCGTACCGTAGTACGTACCCCTACGGAGGCCACCAGCGGCGGTCATCCACAGCTCGTCCTCCGACGGAGCTTGAGTGGGCTGCGAGGAAGTACCGGCCTCTCCTGCATCAGGTGCACTAGCAGCCGCCCGTTCCCGCAGCCTCTTATACTCGGCCTAGAAAGTATGGATAGTACTCTATGATTTCTAATTTCTAATTAATGTACTTATTTTTACTAACTTCATGAATATTTATTTGCATCATATTTACTAAGTTATATTAAAATGGACACGAAGTATTAAATTAAGATAACGTATTGTAATACTTACATAGGTCTGCTCGGCCCTCTCGTCAATAAGGACTCCGCCCTTCCGATGGGTGGCCAGAAAGACGGTCACCATGTCGGCGTTACCGACCTTCCTTACCTGTAATTAAATATATTATCTTAGTAATAATTTATCGGATTTGCATTAAAATAATATTTCTAAAAGAGAAAGACATACCAGACGACGGAAATGTTCCGTCATCGGAATCGACCCACCGCACCACTTCGAGGCATGTTGCCTAGCCGCCTTAGCCTTCTCCGACTTCTCCTTGTACCTTGGCTCGTTGAATCGAGCCTTCATCGCATTCCACTGATCGGGGGTGATCCAACCTTGGATCGGCTTTCCGGCACGATCACGATCCTTCTGATCGTTGATAGAGTCGCGGATCAGCTTGGCAGCGACGGAAGGAAACATCCCCTCGATCTGCTCGGCCCGGTGCGGCGGATAGTAAAACATATCCTAGAACAGTACGAAACCAAATATTTATCAGTTATATATAATATGCATAAATTAAATGATTCATGTTAAAAACAAATCTATTTTAACCTTGAAGCGCGTAAACCAGAAGTTCTTCCTTTCGTCTGGAGCATCAGAGTAGTTAATCCAGGGACCACCATAATTATGCCTCAGCATATCGCCTAGGCGTCTCTGTACCCCTGAAGGACGATATCTATACATACATATTATATTCATGAAAAAGTTAATTTATGATAAAAACAGAAAGAAAGAAAAAATAATAAACCAAAATACCTACTTTGTACCGTCGGCCCAGATCTCCGTCCTCCCCTCCTCCGGAGGTGCGCACGCATCATCTTCATGATGCTGGTCGGCCGTCGGCGCATCCTCCTCGGCCATCTGCTCATCCGTCTCCATCGTCGTATCAACATCAGGAACGCTAGACGGGGGAGCCCTCTCAACAGGTCTGGAACTACTCGTCCCAGGAGATATGCCACGTGACGTCGTCCCAACCGGCCCAGCTACTGTCCGATATGGAGGAGTAATCGGCGACGAGGATCCAGAGCCGGTACCAATAGGAGGTACCGAAGGCAAACTCCGTCCCCTAGCAGTACCTGTAGGAAGTACCGGATGATCCCGACCTCCTCGTGGCCCTCGCAAATGTCCGCGACGACCTGCCATACCTGATAACAGCATATGATAGTACAAGATATAATAGAGACTAGAAATATGACAGTACAACAAATAATAGAGACTAGAAATATGACAGTACAACAAATAATAGAGACTAGAAATATGACAGTACAACAAAGATAATAACCAAGGTAACATATGATGATACATTCTACAATAAACATCTAAGTCCAGATAATATCTCTCTCAATCATCTTCAGAATAATCATCTTGTTCGTCTTCCTCGACCTCATCTTCCTCTTCCTCCTCATCTTCACTTTCGTCTTCACCTTCGTCGGCTTCGCCTTCCTCTTCGGATAATTCTACATCTTCTACATTATGTGTCGTGTAATGCGTAACTTCCGTGGAGTCCACATCGACAATATTGGTTACAGGAGGTAGCTCGTCCTCCTGGTAAGCTTTTTCATCAACATCAAAAGTATCTCTAGCTTTAGTCTTGCATACTGCCCACCAGTCAGACTTCGTTGCTCCCCGTCTCGGATAAGCTGTAAAATACACGAGCTGAGCCTGAGTTGCTAGGACAAACGGTTCGTAGCCTTGATATCTACGCTTGTAGTTTATATCCACAAGACCATGCTTGTCAATTTTCCAGCCTTGATTTTCAATCGGATCGAACCATTCACACTTGAACAACACGATATTTGCAGGTTCTCTGCCATAATTATATGACAACTCCACAATCTCTCGCAAGATGCCAAAAAAATCATTTCCTGGATCGACGTCTTTGTAGTTCGAAGACTTGATACACAAACAACTGTTCTTCGTGGAATCAAGATCCAGGAAGCTGTCTCTGATCGGAGCATTTGTCGACTTGAACCGAAAGCCATTGACACAATAACTTGGCCATGTTTTAACAAAAGTAATTGGTCCCTTGGCAAGAGTTCTAATTAATTCAATCTCGGGTGAAATTAGACGATCGACCTGAATATCAAAGAAGAGATAATAAGTTATTTATTGCGCAGTTGCATTAGAAGAGGCCAGTAAATATTACCGAACTGCTTACATATTCGCTCAACCAAGAAGGAAAATGACGTCTCATTTCTTGTTCTAATGCTTCGTCTGTTAGGTAGGGTCTAACCAGCCTCAACTCATCATTATATGTGCTGGAAAACAACGAAGCATTAGAACGATTAGTACAATAATATTAGCTTATACTATTACATTGAGATGACGTAAACTCATCATTCCTTACTTACCCTTCTAGCTTCTCCACTTCATCCTCGTCGCAATTGAGTAATACATACAACTGAGCAGCCCTTAGCTCTTCGTCATTCAAATATCTCTTCTTCATTTTTCCCGAAGGCTTTCCGGACGCATTGAATACTTTCAGTATTCCATCATTAAATTCTTGATATCCGTCGTCGTTTCTCGGAGCCCTCGTTCTATTCGTAGCAACATGAGGTTTGAAATAGGAGGAGCAGAAATTTGTAATCTCCTCGAGAATATAGGCTTCACAAATAGAACCCTCGACCCGAGCCTTATTTTTTACCTTTCTTTTTAGGTGATTCAAATGTCGCTCGAACGGGTACATCCATCGATATTCGACGGGTCCACCAACACGTGCCTCGTAGGAAAGATGAATCGGCAAATGCTCCATAGAGTCGAAGAATCCAGGAGGAAACACCCTCTCTAGCTTGCACAGTGTTACCGCAATGTCCTTCTCTTGCTTTTCTAGACGATCAACGAGCAATTTCTTAGAACAAAGGTCCCTGAAGAATATGCTAAGCTCCGTCAATGGATCCCAAACTGCCTGCGGTAAGAATTCCCGAAATGCAATCGGAATTAACCGCTCCATGAATACGTGACAATCATGGCTCTTCATACCTGTCAGTTTGTTCTCCTTGAGGTCGACGCATCTTCTCAAGTTTGAAACATACCCATCTGGAAATTTCAGACCTTGAATCCACCTACAAAGCCTCACTTTATCCTCCTTCTCCAGTGAGAAAATTGCCTTAGGCTGCTTCAACTTTCCATTCCCGTCCTCTATCAAATGCAATGCAGGACGTCTACATATTTCTTTCAAGTCCAATCTAGCCTTAGGATTGTCTTTCGTCTTCCCCTTTACGTCCATTACAGTATTAATTATGTTGTCAAACACATTCTTCTCAATATGCATGACATCAAGGTTATGTCTAATCAGATTGGTGCTCCAGTATGGCAGATCCCAGAATATACTCCTCTTCGTCCAGTTATGAGTGCGACCAAATCCGTCACACTTGTAGCCCGTAGCAGGCTGCTCAATAGCACTTGGTAAATCTCTAACCTCCTCCCATATCGTGGCTCCGCACCACCTTGTCGGTGGATCACCCTTCTCCACAACGCCAGCACGAAAAGCATTCTTGTTCCTCCGGTACGGATGATCCTTCGGCAGGAATCGTCGATGACAATCGAAGAAGCACGGTTTGCCTCCGTGTTTCAAACGGAAAGCCTTAGTGTCGTCCATGCAACACGGACATGAAAGACGACCATGCGTGCTCCATCCAGATAACATTCCATAGGCCGGAAAGTCGTTGATGGTCCACATAAGTGCTGCCCGCATCTGGAAATTTTGTTTTCTAGATACATCGTACGTGTTGGAACCTACTTCCCACAGCTGATTCAACTCATCAATCAATGGTTGTAAATAAACATCAATGTTCCTTTTCGGATTGTTCGGACCTGGGATAATAACGGTGAGGAACATATATGGAGTCTTCATGCACATCCAAGGCGGTAGATTATACGGGGTGACGATCACAGGCCAACACGAATACTGGGATCCTGAAAGTCCGAATGGGGTAAAACCGTCAGAGCAGAGACCCAATCTAACATTACGCGGATCAGAAGCAAAATCTGGATACTCTCGATCAAAGTGCTTCCATGCTTCTCCATCAGATGGGTGATCCAACACTCCTTCGGTATGTTCCCGCTTATGCCAACTCATGTTTTCTGCAGTTTCCTTCACCATAAACAACCGCTGCAAACGCGGCGTCAACGGCAAGTAGTGCATCGAAGAGGTAGGCTTCCTGGTACCGACAGACTTTCCTCTACCACAGGCCTTGTAGCGATCGACACCACAAAATCTGCAGGCGTCTTCATCCTTGTCGTCTTTGTAGTACAACATGCACCCGTTGCGACAGGCATCGATTTTTTCATATCCCATCCAGAGCGATCTAACCATCCTCTTAGACCGGTAAAAGTCTTTAGGCAACTTCGCACCCTCAGGCAATATTTCTATAAGCAACTCCATAATACGGTTGTAGCAATCTTGCGACATGTTAAAATCGGACTTGATGCTCAACAATCTTGTAACCACCTCCAACGGTGAATGATCCTCACAACCAGGATATAATGGAGTCCTTGCATTCTCCAGCAACTCCATGAACTGTGCAGCATCGGGGTTCGGTGCCTCCTCAGGTGCATCATGATCATCCGGATCGAAACTAGGCCCGGCCGCGTCAAAAACCATGTTCACCAACCCATCGTCGTAAGGAGCGTTGTTGTGGACATCAACATAAGGCTCGTACTCCGATGCTAAAGACACAAGTTCTCCGTGCTCGCTCCACTGATAGTAATTCGGCGTGAAACCCTTCGAGTACAAATGATACGTGACATCCACTTCTGGATGATATTTCAAGTTACGACATCTCACACACGGACACTTAATTTTGGTACCGTCCATGTACTGAGGGAACGCCTTGGCAAACTGCAGGAACTGGTGTACACCCTCTATGAATTCATCCCGCACACCGCACATGTCATCAGGATGACGGTTGTACATCCAAGTACGATTCCGCAGATAGTAATTCAGCTCCATAATTCTGTAAGATAGATACATCAAGGTAGTGAATGATATGCAAGTGTCAAAGCTTTTCCGATGGATTGCATTTATCTTTTCATCCATTCATTCATGCATTGCATTTATCTTTTCAGTTTTGCATATCATTACCTACTATTATACATGCATACTTTATATATACATCAAGGTAGTAATACTAGTTGATGTTCTGAAAAGGAGAGTGCGATGTCTAGTAGAGGATTCTTTTTTTTGAGGAGCTGTCATATCATGGAAGTCAATATAAAATAAAAGAAGTATACATGCAATTCTATATGATTCCTAGGCCAATCAAGGTCAAAGTCAACTATTGGTCAACTCGATCAACAATCTAGTAAAATGAATGAATATTAAGGCAGTTTATTTCGTAAGTAGTAATTCATATCCATATCCAATTGAGGATAATTCTGTAAGATAGATAGATGCACATTGCAGTCAGTGAATGAATATTAAGGCAGTTTAGATATGGGTGCGCAATTTAGATAGAGGTCAGTAGAGAGCGACAGTTTAGAGAAAACTGAGATTATTGGTGAGGTATAATTGTACTTGTAGGAGTACACGACACCAACTGTCCAATATCGACCCTTTGGGTCTACAAGAGTTACTTCACTCAGTTTGTCAAGACAAGTAAAACTTTTTAAATTAATACCCAATATCGACCCTTTGGCCTGTGCTTGAGCAGTATCCTAACTCAAACTATCTATCCTAACTAATAAATTAATATCCTACTTTAACATCTACTAACTCTCATATTCCTTCTAACATAAACTAATATCCTAATCTTAACTAACCCTTTAACTGAAACTAATATCTAAATAATGCTAATCATGAACTAACACCCTAACCTGGAAGTCCACACTGCTTAAGCACAGGCCATAGGCCAAGTTATAAGGCAAAATGCAGGCAACTGCCTGTAGCTACAAGGCAAAACCAAATGTTGACGGTATATATACCGTCAACATTTAAAAAGTTTACTTGTCTTGACAAACTGAGTGAAGTAACTCTTATAGGCCCAAAAGGTACTCTATACACTCTTACTTATACAAGCCTTTTGAGGCAATCAGCGTTATACTAGATTTCCGAAAAAAATCTATAACTCTGATAGGCCCAAAAGGCTTGGCATAAGTAAATTTAATTTCTAAAGAATGGCTCAAAACACTGTACCAATCATACCTATATTTCTAAGATACTCTATATACTCTAGGTACTAGGACTGAACTAACTCTCTAACACTCTAATGATACTCACTCACATATACCCACTCTTACTTAGGAATACTAAGATCTGACACATACTGATAATCACACACACACTAACACTCTCATTAAGGCAGAGTCATGGGAGAGGTCAAAATTATGGAAGAAAAGAAAGAAGAAGGATTCAGAAAAGAGAATAGCAGGGAGTTTCTCTCCTCTAGACCCTCAATTTATAGGTACAGGCTAGAGCACTGTCAGCCATAGATGATGTTCTGATTTTCAAAAAATCATACGTCGGTGACACTTCAATTGAAAGCGATGAATCATGCTAGGTATCGTGAAGTATACCAATTCTTAACGTCGGTGACACTTCAATTGAAGTCGATGAATCATACGTCGGTGACACTTCAATTGAAACCAGAACTTACAAGTCTTAGTCTTGGGTTCTTAGTGACCATCTTTCTAGAGTTGTTACTTGGTCAAGAGGATCTTATTTTAATTATCCTATTTTTTGATGGGCTCATCTTTGGACTAATAGGATATGTTCCCAAATGTTGATCCTCAAAATCATGCTAGGTATCGTGAAGTATACCAATTCTTAACGTTGTTGTTATTATTATTATTATTATTATTATTATTATTATTATTATTATTATTATTATTATTATTATTCACATACGCACCGACACTCTAAACAGTTACTAACACTCCGACCTGAAAACTACCCTAGTGGTGATCACCAAGTATGTTTTATTTTCTTGTAGTGGTGTTTGTGCGTGTCGTGTGTTTCATGTCTGTGTGTGTGCATGTCGTGTATGTCGTATCGTGTCTGTGTCAGCACGTCAGGAGGAGGGAGTTAGGGTTAGGGTTTACCTGCGTTGGTCGGGGTCGGGTCGGGGTCGCCGGGGCTGGAGCAGCGGTGGATACGGGTTGGCGTCGGAGTCGGGTCGGTGTCGACGAGGATAATCAACGGTGGAGGGGGGACGCCGGAGAAACGGGGGTCGCCGCAGGGAAGGGGGTAGCCGGAGGGAGGGGTCGCCGGAGGGAGGGGGTCCCTGGAGAGGAGAGAAAAAGGGGGAGAGAAATTTGGGAAGCGGGAGATTGAAAATTTTAGGTGAAAGAAAATAAAAGATTGATCGGGTGGAACCCTATATGAAACATTTTAGCGACGTCCACAAAGGACGTCACTAAACGTCGCTATTCAATAAAAAACTGGCGACGTCCCTAATGTGGAGTCGCAAAATGTCGCTGAGTTAAACAAAACAGCGACGTTTTGTGACTAGACCGCGACATCAGCTTTCCAAAGCATAATGTGTGGCGCTAACGGTCGCTAAACGTCGCTGATAGTGACGTTCAGCGACGTTTTTATAAAACGTCGCTAAATTCACAAATATTACCGACGTATATGACTTGCGTCGCTAAATTCGTCGCCAATACGACTTATTTTGGTAGTGATCGCTCTTGCGGGAGCGGGGCTGACAGATTGGTATCAGAGCACGGCTTCACGTCCTTGGACTTTATTTCGATTTTCTCAGTTTTAAAAGCTCGGTTGGAAATAAAAGAAGTGTGCGCTCTCTCTCGTTATGCCTTAGGATGTTCCATACAATAAGTCTAATATTTTTAAAAGCTCGTACAAGTACTCGGTTGAACGGGATCGATAGGCGAAGGCCTTGTGCCAAACGATGTTAAACATGACTCGATAGAGAACACATGCTAAGTTAGCAAGTCGCGTGCATGCCCAAATAGTCCTACATCGACATTAGCAAGTGAGCGTGCAAACTTGAATATAGCCCACACGGGATGGTTATGCGGCACAACTTAGTCCGCGTGTCGCGCACCTCGACTTTTGGGTGCAATCGGGTTGTGAGCGATATCAAGTATCGCTCGATCGAGAACGGAGATACACTTTGAGTGTCTTTCGATAGGAACGCTATCGAGTTAACGCTTAGGCGTACCCAAAAGATTGGCTTAGATTTTGAGGATTAGTGCGAACGACTTAGTACGTTGAGGCGACGTGAGCGATTACGCTAGAGATTCGTCAAACGAATTCGAAGGATGTCTTAGCGCATGACGCGAACGTGATTGAGGACTAGATCGTATGGGTTGAATCCGAGTGGTGTATATGATTGGTTCGGAGAAGAATAAGAATGAGTATCGACGACTAGTCGAGTGGCTCGAACCCTGAGTGGTGTATGGACGTCATAGAAATTGTTCGAGCGAGACTAAAGGATTTACGGATAGAACGAGTATGTTGGCGAGGTGATGCGATCGTGCAAAGCCCTAGAACACGTCACGCTTAGTTTATTGTGACTTCGAAAGTCCCGAGCGATATGTCGTTCGGACAACTTGTCAATGGACAACGCAAGTTAGAAAATAACTCAGAACGATGAATAAAGATGAATGGTCTTGATCGAAGAAACTTAGAGGATCGTGCGTACGATTTCAGATTGATTCAAATGAATTGTGACTTGAGTTTGAATAACGATCTTGAAACTAGCTTGAGGAAGAGCGACGGAACTTGATCTTGAATATCGAAGAAATTGTGGAATATCCAACTCGGACAACAGCATCAACGCACGATTCGAAATCGGTTGCAAATGAAGATCGTCAGGTTACGCATATCGTCGATGGTATTGAGGCGTATCAAAGATCGATATGCGATAACCCGGGGGTACTCTGACTCGGCGAATGACGATCGTACAAATGTCATTGTCCCGTTGGATGCTATACTTGGGATGTTAAAAATGTGTCGAGGAAAAGATAGATTTAGCTCGAGGATTTTCTAGTCGAATATATGACGGTCAGACTATCGAATTAATTTGGCTTGGATGAAAATATGAATGCTTGGATTTGCTTCGTTGACAACCACAATATTGACGTTCTTGTCTTATGCGAGCGCAACTCCAGCCTCGCACATACGTTACGTCGGATTATGGCGATCACTCCGCGTGAGCACTGATATGGTGATTCATACAGCGGGAGTGATTGAACTTAGATGGCGTGGCAATCTGATTGCTTCGACTTGTGGTTTGACGTGAAGGTGGACTCGAGAATGAATTTGTGTGCTGGAAGAATAGAACTTGAGGATTGAGTAGGTCCAATCTGCGTATCAAGAATGGGTTAGTCTAAAACTCAAACAAGAGTTACGCCCCGATGAGAATGATTATTCCGTGGGAGCATTGCATGGTGATTCATGAACCGCCGTAGATAATCGGACTCGCATGAGATTGGGGCACAATGTATTATCGAGCTGGATGACCTCGTGATCGAATACATGAATTGGTTAGAACTGGTAATTGAACGAAATTGAATATGTGTAACGTAAGTCTTGATGCGAATTAGGTGATCATGCTCGATGTTTATAAATTCGAGTGAAACGAACTTGGGTAGAAACTCCCGTACAAGCGAGCAAATGGTTTGACCATAGGATCTGGGGAGAGCGTCGTGCAACGACCTTGCACGATGAGCCACGGACCTGACGTATAACTATGACCTGTGAGCTGACCTAGCGGATAGACGGACGATCCTATGCCGAGTGATTGAACCTGTGCGATTGATATTACAATATCGTCTGGACGGACGATAGACTTGGGGCAACAAGACTTAGAGTAGGACGGGGAACTGGGAGTGTGCGTGAACGACGACAAGATTGGCCCCAAATGACAGAAAAGATAGGAATGGATGATGCGCAAGTAATGTTGGGATAACGAATTGAATCATTGATTGGAAGACGTACTCGATGATAGTACGATACTTAGTCTCGAATCAGACGGAAATTACTTAGACTTGGTCGACCCCGCTAAGAAGAAATCGTATTGATTTCGTTGACAAGAGCGCTTGAGAAGCGAATCGAATCATCTCGAGGACCGAGATAAACGATATGTGATACAAACATGAGTTTGGTTTTAAATCGAAGTTAGCAAAACGATCGGCAAATCAAAACTATCACGAGTAGCTTGTCCAACTTCGCTAGTCGCTAAGCTTGGTTGAAATATACGTATTCGGGGGATGCCTTGAATGCGTGCACGATCTAAACTCAGCGATATGATGAACTCGAATGTAGCTGCAAGTGGGTGTTGAGATGCGCATGAACGAATGAGTGAGTTTGCCTCAGCTTACGTCTCTCATATTTGACGAACTACAACGCACCTCGTGCTACCGTTTCAGTCCTATGATACGTCGAAGTAGCAACCGAGTTGAAGAAACACTTGAATTGAATAAGTGCCATCAACTCTAAAATGAATGAAAAGTTACTCAATAAAATCGACCAAACGTATGCGACACGAAACTTGGAAAGGTATCGAGTATAGTTCGGTGCCATAGAACGTTAGAGCCGTTTGATAGGGATTGCCTAAGAAATACGATGACGCGAGTTAAAGAATGGTAGGATGACCTACACTCAAGAAGTCTCGAGGACGAGACTTGTTTTGAGTGGTGTATTATGTAATGACCCGCTCCGCCCTAGCGGAACGCCGATTCAAACGACAAGTGCAACGACTCAAACGAACCGTCGACCCGAAGAGTTGGCATCGACCTGATGAAGAATCGATACAAGGCTTACATTGGCCCGCCAAGATGAATCCAGACTTAGACTTTCAAAGGCGCGCTCGGAGTATCGCTCGGCCGATACGAACATCGCTACGGTGGGTGGCTCCGATGAACCTGTCTTTGCTTAGCCTAGACACATAACAATACAGACACTATCACTGAAATCGCTAGGCGATAACACCGCACATGCTAATAAATAATCCAACGCACCTAGCTAAGGGATTAATCCCATCTTGTATGCTTGTATAGAATATGGAAAAGAATATGAAAAATACGAGAACTCTCGTACCGTGTTCCACGCTCGTGCTAAGGCACAAGCTTACGTTCTAGTCCCTTATGCGTTCAACAATGAAACAATGAATGGGTTACAACAATAAAATGGGGAGACTATCAATATAGTCGTTCCGAGTAGAGTATAGCAACATTGAAAGGCTATGGGACTGATGGGTCGCCAAGGCAACTCCCGCACAAGGAGTTGCGTAATATATGAATGAAAGAGTAAACGAGTAAGTGAATGAATGAATCAACGAATGAATGAACAAGTGAAAGAAAGAATGAATAAAAGATAAGAAGGATAGAAATGGTTAGCGACAGGTATGACAGGCACGTGCAACGGGGCTCGCTACCCGCGCTGCACGGACACCAACCTGGTTGATAACGCATTAAGGCTAAGGGTTAGCCTACGGCTCAGAGACAGCCGTTAAGTTAAAAAGACAAGTTAATACGAAATGGTCGTGGACAAACGGCACGGGCAAGGGGTGGCGATGCCGTGGCCGTGAAGAAAAAGGGATTTCTGCGGCATGATCAAAGTGTGAAGGACTTGCCGGTCCGGACGAAAATCAAAGTTTGGCTTACGTACAGGCCTGAGTGCGGGCTTGGCCACCAGGGGACGTAAGGCTGGGTATTTCAAAAGACTATCAGGGTGTACCAAGCCGCACGCCATGATAGGTGAGAAATTACCACAGGAGAAGACATGTCCAAATTGGCTTGTGATGCCAGCGACCGATGCATATAGATTAAGTGGGCTTTGCTGGTGGCGATCCACGTGCAAGTCCTTGCATTGAAATCAAAGTAGTTTAAGTTAATCTGAACAAAGCACCTTCTGAATAAGCTTAAAATGTACCACACCAAATGATAATGAATACTTCGTACAATGAGTTAGAGAATACGCCTACGACGTGCTAGTAACTGAGGCAGGGACACGCCCTTGATATTGAATGTTTCCAAGAATCAAATTATGTTGTTCCATATGAATTGTTGAATAACTTGGTTTACTTTGGACAGGGAAGGCCGGACGGTAAGTATGGGTAAGTCGTGCATGTATTTCCATGCGACACTTGAATTTGGCAACACGGGATAGGTTATAACATATACCTTAAAATTGATCCTAAGGCAAGATTAGAAAGACAATGAATGATAGAGATGCACAAAAGTAAATGAAACGTGTTTGGTAATGATAGCATTGTGGGCGAGCTAGCCTCCCCACCAGTGCATAACAATATACTGATAATCCCACAGTCTGCATGCAGGATGCAGGAGACGTCGGCGGGTACGGAGCTTCCATCGAACGTGCTAAGGCGCGGAGCCAACTCTGGGGCCTTGGAACGTTGTAAGAAGCTGAAGCACCCTATACAGGACATAATGTATCGGAACATCGCCGTGAATCATTCCATCTTGTAAGCCACTTAGCACGCCTTTTATGTTTCAGAGAGAGAGAGGTAGCTTGAGCAATTTGTAATATCGGCCTAACGCCGCTTGTAAACTTCTTGAAAATCAATAAAGAGTTTGAATTCGCTTCCACTTGTGTTCATTTACTTTTTGCTGCAAATGGGGACACTCTGTGCGACTCTGTGGCCTAGCTCAAATCGGCCGTTTCTGGAATTAGCCTTGCACGGGCGCAACCTAGGCCCGTGCGGCATCACGCCTTAGCGAGGACGATCGCTCTTGCGGGAGCGGGGCATGACATCCATCTGGGGGGCTAGTCTAGATCTTGAGATCAGCATCTAAAGCCAGCCTACTACGTCTAGCCAAAAACTCTGCCCTCTCACATGTGCTCCTGCTTTTCCTATTTGAAAAGAAGCATATATAGATCCCTTACCAGGCTCTATCTAGCTCATATAGCACTTGACAAAGCGACTTTCTTTCTATATGATCCCTCTAGAAGAGTGGAATTTTACCAAATTTGTCTAGTTACTTCGTTCCCTATTTCTACTCGCCGAATCCTGAGGCAATAAAATTGTTACTAAAGCACCGATGACACTGTTGGTAAATGCCGGGGCTATTTTTTTTCCATCTGATGTCATTCACTTTATTCTTGATCGACATTCCTTGGTCTTTCAATGGTTGAGATTAGTGGTGGTGCATTTCTTGATGTGCTAACCGACTTTCGATTGCCGTAGTAACACCTTCACTCTGTTGGTTTTTCGGAATATCCATACAAGCCGACTAAGAAGCCAATGGTCCAACAGTTCCAACTAGCCATGGAGGAATGAGAGAATCCTAGTCAGACTTGGAACTCGTTTCCGATGTATCATCCTATGCTGATTTAGCGGATTTGACTTTCGTTTTTGATTGATAATGTGCTGCGAGGTTGCCACTCACGACTTTCTCTGCTGTATTCTGTTAGCCTTCTTGCATAATACAGGTAGCCCCCTCATTTTGCCTATGAATCCCACCATTCATTCTGAAACTACCGTTCTCGTATTGTATTAAATATCTAAACTAATATTATCTAAATATATACTAAAATTCTAATTTAATTGTTTTTAATATAAAAAAAATTATGCATGTGCTTGCACGTGTACATTACTAGTACATATAAGGGGGCTTCAAAATGGCTCAAGATTTAGCCGTCTAAGCCGTGTGTACTTCATCACCCATTTCGTTTTAAAATTTTAAAAAAAAAATTAAGTCCCGTAACCGTAGTTATTTTTTCACGTAGTTTACATAAAATTAAAATTTAAAATCCTTCTAACTGCATGAATATGTATAAATACTAACATATTTAGAATTTAAATTATATTTAAACTAACTACATGATATTATCTAACTACACACATATCCAAAAGTTCAAAAATATACTTATAAGAAATCATAACTAAAATATATTCAAATTATATTTAAAACATTCTAACATAATTTAAATTTTTATATTTCAATCATATTGTATATTATTTTTTCTTCTTTTTTTAACGTGCGAGTTAAAGTAACTGGTATATATAAGGGGGCTTCAAAACGGCTTAAGATTGAGCCGTCTAAGCCGTGTGTATTTCATCAACCATTTTGTTTTAAATATAAATAAAAAATTAAGTCACGTAACCGTAGTTATTTTTTCACTTAGTTTAAAATAAAATTAAAACCTAAAATCCTCCTAACTACATGAATATGTATAAATACTAAAATATTTAGACTTCAAATTATATTTAAACTAACTACATGATATTATCTGACTAAACACATGTCCAAAACTTACAAAATATATTTATAATAAATCATAACTAAAATATATTCAACCTTGACTCGGACACGGTATTAGAGAAGTTACCTCGCCTTGTGCGTGCGGTCGAGCAAGTGCGACCAGCCCATGGACGTCCCTTATCTCGTGTACGACCGAGAGGGTGCCAGTGTTGACATAGATGCAATGACAGTGATGAAATACCATGAGGACGTGCGGCCGCCCCACCCACAATTCCACAACATCAGAGGCCTGATGAACGTGGCATAATCTGAGTCTGTACGGAGGGGGGAAGGAACAAACCCTAATAGAGTTGAAAGAAGGGTACGATAGAATAAGAGTTCATATCTTGAAATGATTATCTTTTCTTTAATCATGTCAAAATGGTAATGTTAATTATGAACATCTTGAAATTAACTGCAACATAGATTCATAATTAATGGTTAATGGTCCTACTAAAAATAATAGATCTATGAAACCTAAGGTTGTTTCCTTAGAATATTATGGATCTGTTAGAAAATATTTCCTGAAAAGTAGAATAACAAAATAATAAAAAGTTAGATATATCGATCTATGGAGAAGTCTTGCACAAAACATTGTCCTAAGAGATTATTCAACTTAGATAAAGAATTAGAATGTAAATGGAATAAGTTTTGTAGAAGGAATAAACAAAGAAATTTTAGAGAGTGAAAAAAAATTCCTCTACCAACAACACAAAGGAGGCATGTATATATAGGAACCATGTCATAAAACCAATATATCAATGGTCATAGAAATAAAAGTGTGATAAGGGGTAATAGTGACCGTTTAGGGAGTTTAAGAAATGACCCTTAATCTATTCTACTATATAATACCAAAAGTTAAGCTTCACCGTGGATTTTTCCCCCAAAAATAACCTTGCATATCTATACTAATTAAAATGGGTTCATTAATTTTATTAAGGACAACTTAGTATTTACGAAGGCTATCATTTGATCTTCCTAAGTAGTCTTCCTAAGTTAAGGTTAAAATAAGTGCAAGGCACGTGCATATATGCAAGTAGGATTTTAATGTGAATAAATGGGATAATAATAATATGAAGAAAACATGGTTTCTTTTTTCCATTAACAATTACAACATGATCTATGTAGTTATCTCCTCCACATATGATCATGTTGTTATACATCGATCATTGACCGTACTCTAGGGTACTGGTGTACTCCATGGTACGTAGTTGGCATAGTATCGTCCCCGCTCTCCAGTATTTTAGTTTTAGGGTGTGACTGTTTCACAGTACTATTATGCTTTATTTATGTTCTTTTGTAATCACTATGATGCTTATGAACTCCTTAGTTCGATTAAGTGCCTTCAAGCCTAAATTTGGTGCGCGACCGATCAATCGAGTCTATCGGATTCAATATTGGCATAGTGTATTTGACTACCATATGCGCATTGAGATACCATATTATCTCATTGTGTCTATTTGATATGTATTTACCTCAGGACACATATCGTGATAGTGCTCGTGTCTCATATCCAACTCATCGTTGATACGATTGGCACACACAACGATAAAAGATTAGTTACTTGTTGTAGTTGTACTCAACTTAATTATAGACTTGAATTGTATAGTATCATTGGGTGAGAAGGACGATTAAAAGACACCTGGACTTTTATTTCTATGATCCTTTTCCTTAACCTAGTATCCATGAGGACTATGGTTTGATTTGTCTTAACCTAGTATCCACGAAGGACTATGAGTTGATTTCCTTAGTCCTGCATTCACTAAGGAATACAATAGTTGTTTTCGCCTTATCCACCAGTTTAGATATACGTAATTGTCACAAGTTGCATGACACTCAGTCTTTAGACATAGCTGTTCCTATTACCTGTTATTATATATGATAAATATTAATGTTTTATATATTACATGTTTTTATGTATCTTGTTACGTCTCTTCGAGGATCTGGTTTTCTTTCAGTTTATGTGAGCATGATTGTGCAGAGCTTATCTCTGAGAAATGTTGACATCTCTATACTCGAATTTAAATATTCTTGAGTAAATACTTGTATCTTGTATCTTTCGTAGATTATACTTCATTCTCATATTTTTATTTTGTCGTTATAGCCTAGTGTTGTAGGCCTATATCATCATCTCGAGCCTAATATTCAAACAAGTGTGTTATTAGATTGCAGACCTTAATGCATATTGTTCATTCCTGATATTCGTATTCCTATGAATTGCGAAATAATATTGTTGGATTAATCATAGTTGTGGATAGCTAGATTGCTCGACCTTGGACATCGTATATGTATTGGTTGGGATCGATGGAGTCTGCTTGATACGTAGCTAGCCAATATCATGTATCATGCTTCTGATTTTGGGATTGGGACGTGATAATAGCCTAAGTATTTATTTTGCTTATTTTTAGTCCTATGTAGGACCGGCTGACGAGTTGGCATGTCCTACTAGTCTCTAAATATGTACTCTCTATTCGTAATAAAACCAAGTTAATTAAGCTTGGCCAACTTCTTAATGATTTACAACAAGTTTTTATGTTATCTCATACCTTGATTTATGAGTCATACTTGTTTAGGTCAACCTTATAGTTCTTTTATGCGTCACACTGGTTATGTTTGGTTGTAGGTAGCTCGTGACCCATAATAGTTTTATTAGTAAAATCATGCATTTAATTAATGAGGCATTATGTTTCCTGAACTATGAATACACAATTAATACATATTATCGTTTTCGCAAGAAAAGCGATCTTGGAACTGTCAGATATTAAAGTTGACTTAACTTCATCACATTGAAGTATCTTTCAGAACATAGATCATGTTAGATACATATTTATAAATTATGTATCAATATCACAAGTTAGATACATATATACACAAACGATATTTGTACTTAAGTTGTGATATACGTACCTAATTTGTGATCAGCGTAAGTGACTTAGGACTTGTGATATTGGAGATCATTAAAGTATCCTTCATCATATGTCAGTCGTTGCTGACATTGTTCCACTGGAAAGTTTCTTAAAAGATAAGTGCAATTAATTCACATGGTCTCTTATAAGTAGTCATCCTTACTTTTGTAATCTATAAAATAGTAAAGCAAGATTGTGGAAAAAGGGGCGACAATGGGTTTGGATACGTGTCTAGGAAGACTTTTTTTTATTATCCTGAATAAAAGACATTATGGTCCCAAAAAATAATCCTACATACAAATTTGGAGAGTATATAACTTTATTGGTATTTAGGAAGACAAATGATAAGGGCATTACGAAAATTACTAGGGCAAGACATGATAGGGGACATCAAAATTAAGTTAGTAGTTTGTTAGGGGATGTCAAAAAAATGATAAGAGCAACACCCCTCTCCTTCTTCTCTAACACAACACCCCTCTTCTTTTTCCTCTTCCTCTTCCTCCAACCCTAATCTTGTAGTATATACTCAAAAATGAGATTTTAGAACCCATTGGATGAAGTTTTGACCTCAATATACGAGTTGTAAAATGATAAAATCGACACAATCCTATTGGGTCGATGCAAGACTGCCAAAATATTGGCAGTCCTAATATAAAGGTAGGATTGCCAAAAAATTGGTTTAATTTTATTTTTGTCCTAATGCCATATGTGAAGGTAAGATAAATATTACGTTAAATGTGTACTTGGTCATATATTTACTAAACATATCATTTTAAATGCATAAAATATTATAATTATATCTTTACTAAATATATCATGATAAACATATCTTTTTGATAATTCTTTTTAGTAAATAATGTGTTTACTAACTTGCTCAACCATCATATCATTTTAAACATATTTTTCTAATTATATCTTTTGTATAAAGAGAAACATATTTTTTTATTCTAATAATTTTTTTGTCAGGATGCAAAAATTCTGGTAGTCCTGGATATGCATATGACTGTCACTTCCAAAATTTTGGCACTCCTGTGCATATCTAGAATTACCAAAATTTCATATCCAGTGGAACGGTACTAAAAAAAAATTGTAGTCGTTACCGTCACAAAAGTTACTGTTTCGATTCTAAAGCTTTGAAACTCCATTAATGGAGTTCGAAATTTCAGAAATAGCCCCAAATGGGACTATATACTAAACATCTATGCAAAAAATTTGGATTAAGATTTGGAAATGTGGGAAGGAAGATGAAGAAGCAAATTTTTGTATATACTTAACGTTATACTGCAACCTAACAATTTTTCAAGAAAATTTTGGATATTGAAAATATACAACATTCAGATTGTCTCCTAGTAATTTTTGTTATATTTAGGAATATCTCTACTAATATAAGGTGGATTGAAAACGACTAAAAATTTAGCCGTCTAAGTCGTTTTGTAAATACTCCATTAATTATTTTTTAAAATATTAACTAATTATTTAACTAGCTAATATGATTTATAACTAAACAACTCTAATTGAAGTGGTTAAGGAGAGAGACATTTTTTCGTGCACAATGTTAGTGAAGAAATAGAAGTTGAAAAAAACAGCCATTGTAGTTCATGTGAAAAACAACACGGACACTTGTAATTAAAATAAAAATTGAGAAAATTTTCATGGTTGTACCACTTGTTACAAACGAAAAAAATGGGGACGGCAAAAGTACGATTATATATCGGCCCAGCGCAAATAAAATACGTTAAAAATTGTCAAATATTCGAATAATGAAAATATTGAGGTTAGAAACTTCACATTCTTAAATATATTATCAAATTTGGTTAATTAAACATGTTCCTACCACGTATTTTTTGGTCAAATTTTTTAATAATTTATACGGAACACTTTAAAATTTTGTATGCTTAAAATTCACGCACTGATTTGAATCTGTCAAAAGTACATAATTATTATACGTTTATGAAAGATAATAAAAAATTTACGTATAATACGAGTTTTATTCGGTTGATTGCTAACAAAGGTTGTACCACAACTATATAAGGCCTAAAGAGCTGCTTTCTCACACCCCCGAAAAAAAAAAATGGAAGAAACGGATCCGAACCCGAACCCGAACCCGCCACCCGCCAACAAGAAGCACCAGGCGATGCTCGACCGCCTCGCCAACCACCAGGCTCGCCGCGGATCCGGGTCCGGACCCGAGTCCGACTCCGTCCCGGCTTTCGAGTCCGTCTCCTCCTTCCTCTCCCTCTTCTCCTCCGCCAAGCGCTCCGTCGAGTCGGACCTCTCCCGGATCCGGACCCGCGCGCCCTCCTCCGACCCCAAGCCCGACCTCGACCGGGTCTCCGCCTCCATATCGGATCTCGAGCGGACCCTCGCCGAGAACTCCTACTTCCTCCCTCCCTACGAGCTCCGCTCCTCCCTCAAGTCCATCGCCGACCTCAAGGAATCCCTCGAAACCCTAGCCTCCGATTTGGTCCCCAAGAAGAAGTTCTCCTTCAGAAAAAGAAGCAATCTTGCCGATAAAGCTGCGGTCTTGGCGGAGAATTCCGCGGTTCCAGAGCAGATCGACGCCGGAACGGACAAACGAAGCGGTTTCTTCGGGACCGGCAGCGACGTCGTTAGGGACTCC
Source organism: Iris pallida (assembly GCA_029216955.1). NCBI lineage: Eukaryota > Viridiplantae > Streptophyta > Magnoliopsida > Asparagales > Iridaceae > Iris > Iris pallida. Next base: position 14,788,596 of record JANAVB010021799.1, read on the forward strand.
CCGGGGCTTCGGAACGTGAAAGGCGCCGTCTTGGTGAAGAACTTTAGGGTTTCCGACGAGGGAATGGGGGAGTTCACCCTCGCGGATCTCGACTCTTGCGAGGTCTACTTGAAGGGGAGGATCAGGGCTCTGTTCTTCAACCGGATCACGAACTGCCGGATATACTGCGGCCCGGTGCTCGGGTCGATACTCATCGAGGAAGTGACTGGGTGTTTGTTTATGTTGGCTTCCCATCAGATTAGGATCCACGGAGCGAAAGGGAGTGATTTCTATCTTAGGGTTCGGAGCCGGCCGATTATTGAGGATAGCCGCGGGGTGAGGTTTGCTCCGTATGGGTTCTCCTACGAAGGGATCGAGGAGGAGCTGGCGGGTTCAGGGCTCGGGGAGGAGACGGGGAATTGGGCAAATTTGGATGATTTCAAGTGGCTGCGTGCCGTGCAATCTCCAAATTGGTGCGTGATTCCGGAGGAAGAACGAGCCGGCGTCGTGGATGTTTCGGATTTGGAGGAGAATGCGGTGACGATTAGTTAAAAGTTATTGTGAAATTTTGTGTCATTGTTTGAATCCCAGACTATGTGCTTTTAGCTTCATTGATTGATTTCTTGATCGAGTAGCAAGAGGATCGGTAACTGGTTAACAACTCTCAGTTATGAAGCTTGGTTCAACCCTATGTGTAGTATTTGGTTGACACCTATGTTAATTGTTATAATCTAGAGAATCACGGATACTCCAAAAACTGATGATGTCCTTGCCACGTCATGTCAGACATATTGGACATGACACGAACACTCCAAAATACACTGGTACATGCCAAAATTGATGTTTTGTTCTTGTCGCCGTATCCATAATGTGTTAGTCTTGTGTCTATGCCATGCAACATAGGATAGAATACTTACTTTCATGCAAGCAGATGAGATTGTACTTGTATCTTCAATAAAATTTGAAGATTGTTTTTACATTCCTTTGCTTGTGCTTTTAGTTTAATGGAATGATTATTTTGGAGTAGCTAGCTTCGGCTATGTTGACGATTTATGGGATAAATCTTTCAAATTTCTCAATCATGGAACCCTCAGCTCTTTTGTGCATCATTCATACTTTATATTTCGCTTTGCTGTTAGTTGTATTTAATATTGGTAGAGTTCTTATTTTGTCTTTCAATGATATGGAAGCATATAAATATTGAAGATAATCCTTAAAAATGTGAGTCACCAAATATTTGTAATTCCTTCTTCGTATATCAAAGAATGATATTGTAGTCCTGTGCATTTCCTGTTATTCTAGGATTTGCTACTTCACCATTGAATGCAGTTCCTTTTTTTTAGGTTTTGTTATTTGCATGGAGAACATTCTGGTCTGGTCTCATGATGTCAGGGAACTGAACTTTGTCTGGTCTCATGATGTCAGGGAACTGAACTTTGTCAAAGTGTTCCTCATATGGGATGGCAGTTGACGTGCAAAAAATTGATGCAGATTTTGTTCATCACTTATTATGAATCTTCCCACGATATATTTAATTCTTGAAGTTGTATTACTATTCTCTTGCATAAATCTTTATTGTCAGTCGGAGAATTACGGAACAAAGATGCCTCAGGTGCTAGGAATACACATGCAAATTTGGGCTGTGTCGTGTCGGACTCTTATCGGAATGCATTGGACGCACCATGAACACTCCAAAATATGCTAGGACACACCAAAATAGGTGCCATGTCCGTCATTCCGTGTACCCATGTGCATACCGTGTCGTGTTGCATCCGTGTCCCTGCAACATAGCTCAGGTGTGTCAGCCTCCTGGTGTTGGATTTTTGTATGGCAAAAACAAACTTGGCTCCAAGGCTTCCTAGGTAAGCCTATTAATTGCTAGCTAAAGTTAGTGACTTGGTCAAATTATTTGTTGCATGCTCCAAAAATCTTCCTGCAATGGTGATACATTTGTTGAAACTTGCTATCTGCACATTTTGATATTGTCTTCCTACTATCTATTTTCTGTGCAGGCATTTGGTGAAATGGTCGCTGAGGTATTTTAGGTGTTTCTACTTATGCTGAACATTCTTCCAGGTTAGGGTAATTCTCCCATTCGTCCACAACACTAGGCAAATAGCTTAGATCTTCTAACATAATTTGCTTCTGATGCTGTTAATAATTGAGCTGTATTGAAATTCAAAATAAAACTTTCTCCAGTGCAAGTTCAGACATTAACAATACCCAGTTTCTAGCTTATGGATATCCTTACCATACAATAAATCTTTTTTGCTATATTACTGTGCGATTTCCTGTTGCGGTGCTGCTAACATGGTAAATGAGATATATCAGAATGACAACTTGGAATATAATATATGAAAGCTGCCAATCTCACCTCTAGAACACTTCTCTCTGTTAGACCTTTTGTAATAACCATTAACTCTTTGCTTAGTATATTTGTATTTTATGCTGTGAAGTTGCTTCAAAAAGCATAACTTTATTGTTTGTCATTATTTTTTGTCAAAATGGTTTGTCTATGTTATTTCAAGGTCTAGATAAATGGTCCCTTAGGAAGGGTAGAGCGTCCTTAACAACTCACACAGGCTTTGGCAAACCCTTTTAACAAGGACCTTGGCCCTGAGAGCATACAAGCAGCTTGCCTAGGTTAATGTGGGCTGTTGAGGGATACTGTGGCGCTTCAGGGAGAAAGACTGCGTGCAAGGAGCTTAGGATTGCTGGTGATGGTGAGAATGATAGCTAGAGGTGACAGGGGTTCATTCGTAAGGACAACATGAAAATCGTTGCTTTATTGTTTATGGCAAATGTTAAGGGCACTGCAACAATTACTATGTGGCAGTACATTTTTGGCAGTCTTGTGCATATCCAGGATTGGCAGGCATGAATATGCACAATGTGTTGCCTCTAGTGGACGAATCAGAAGAGTAAGGGATGCCGCATGTAGAACAATTTCATTTTGTGTTCTAAAATGAGTTGGTTAAAGGGTACTCGAGTACTTTCTGGGCATCGAGGTTGTCCCAAAGCTACGTACTTTACGAATAAACCTATTTTCATAACCACGATTGTTGCCTATAAATTCTAGGATAAAGTATAGGGTAAAGCTAAACCATCAATAAATAACAACTAAGCACAATCACAATATCATTCTTCTTTATTTACATCTCACAACTATGAGTTCTCTCTTCAAAAGATAGTATACAAGCTACTCACTAGTTATACAGCCACGTCTATCTCCCATATGATTAATATACATATAATTATACAAGAACACAAATGAAGTTGTTTTACATGCGGCATCCCTTTTATGATTCGTCCACATTATATAAGGGAAGTATATAATCAATCCTTATATATAACATATTAACCTCCTTAACTTTACTAGATATTTTAGCTAAGGTCAAAGGAATTGGAAGCAGCTCACTCCCTCCTCATGGGCCGGCCAAGTATTAGCAACGGTTGTAGCTTCCTTTGTAAGCTAAAATGAGTTGGTTAAACGGTAGTTTAGTAACTAGTTAAAAAAAATTGATTTGGTGCTACATGAGCTTAAACTGTATAACAAAAAGGTAGGTCTACATATCTGTCAAGCGGCTTTCTTAGTTCAATGACATGTCCTTTTAATGCTCATAGCTACCTTGCAAGGCTATAATAATAACAGCAATATAGAGGGTTCACATCAGGTCAAACGGTCGGTCATGAAATTTGTCAATTCTTCTATGGAGTTTTTTATGTTCCATATTTGGCCTCATTCTTATGGAAGAAGGCTTGGATGATAACGACGATGACTATGTTTCCAGTTCCTATAAGGAAAGTAGGAACTATATTCCAATTGTAGATTCAATTTTTTTGAATCCATATTATATGATATTTGTGGGAAAGTAAACGTGGAGCCTGCACAAGTTTTTGATATTTTTTGGTGAACGTAGGACAATTTTGGGAGAACACTATGCACCGTATGGTACCACCCATGGCGGTGCCACCTTAGTCGAGCAATTTTGGGAGATGACTTTGCACCTTCTGGTACCACCCACATAAAAATCATGTTCTTCTTTGAAACTTAATCCATGTTCGTTTTGGCCTACTTCTAGTTCTAGAGACTCTATTAACTAGCATCTGCACCTTACTAGAGCATCTATCAGAAAGTTGCATACATATTAAGACAAATAGTAAACAAATATTTATAAAATAAATTTACATATTCTATTGATAAATGATGTCGAATGGGATTTAATGAATAAGTTAAAGACTTGAGATAAATGTGGTGTTCTTATTCTTGTTATGTCAATACGAATAACTAGTAAAATTTCGAGATGATTTACGAAGTAATGCTTACAGTAGGAAGGCGAAGTCTGAGAGGACTTGAACTTCCACATGAGGACATACCAGACACAATCGAGGCAAATAATGAGCTTTCAATTGTTGGATTCGTCTGCAATCAAACTGAATCTCAGAGTGCCAAACTTTACTCCTGCAAAATGTGAGGTACCATTTTTCCATTGAATTGATGCAACTGCTCCCCAGAAAATTGTTTCCGAAAAGTTCTTGTTGATTCTCTGTTTCCTTGCAAAAGTGCTTGTTGAACTTCGTCGGTACCTTCATGTCATCCCCGATATTGCTCTCCGACGATGTCCCTCATTTCTAAGCAATACCAATCCACTAAAACGGATCAGAGAGCTATCGTGTAGTATCATGGAATACCCATCTTGACAAGAGGTCCCGTGTCGTTCTTTTCCTTCTTTCTTCGAAGGGTTCTCCATCCCTGCCCGGAAAAAAATGCTTTTGCCTCTCATGTAATATGTATTCAGTAGTTTTAGACAAAAAGTGGGCAAGTGGGCAATGTTTTCATCTTCAAGCAGTTATTAGACTGCTGAGTTTCTGTCTTCAGAATGACTTGTTCTTGACATACAAAGTTGAATTAGGTCTTACACAGATGATACAGCACCTATGACCTATTATACAACTCTATTAAGTATGCTAATTCTTCATCTCCTTACAAAATTACAAGGAATTGACTGGAGATTCGTAAGGGGGAGTAGGTCTTTGACTGCTATAGATTCATTTGGCGACGAGAAATGCAGAATTCATAAGGATCTTCCCATCTTTTCAGTACATCCCTTTGAAAATTGGATTTGTTCGGCATATGCTTGCCCCGTGCTCCTCATACTCTGCTTTTGTGTGGCATGCCTTGAAAAAATAAGTCATATATTTACTCCGTAAAATGGACTGCAAACAATTGCCGGGAAAGAACAAGGTAAATGAATCAACAGTGCCCGTTACAGTATTTTTCCTTTTTTCCTAGGTGAAATTAGGCAAAAGAGAAGCTTGCCGGTCTACCAAGTCTGTGTGGCAGGAAGTGTGTTGCATATTGGGCATGACACGCAAAATATGGTACCGTGTCCGTGTCGCCTTTTCCACATTGTGTCACGCAACGTAACATGAAACATAATGTTCATATTACCTACAATCTCACAAGTTACAAATTGATAGCAACAGTTCAACTCATAAGGTGACAGCAGTAGATTATAAACAACAGGCAAGAAATGACAGAGAATATGCCATACGCGGAACGAGATGATGTGCAAGAAATTTATTGTTACAAAGATTCTCTCAGAAAGGAAGGTGATGATATATGTTCAAGAACTCAACTATACGTCTATACTACATTCCAATGCCTAGTCAGTCGAGTACTGTCAACAGAGGAGCTGTTCGGATTTTATGAAGCATTTTTTTTTTTCATTACAATTTTCTATGAAACCTTCCAATTAATGTTTCTAACATTGTATGAACTCTTCCTTAGGACTTAGTTTGGTAAAATGGATATGGAATTGGATTTGGAAATCCAAAATTCAAATCTAAATCCAAATCCAAATCCAAATCATGAATTTCAAAATCTAACTCCAACCAAACATAGGATTTTGTAAACTATAATTATGATTAATAATTATGATAATAAAATATTAATTTATAAATAATAAATAAATTATTATTTAATTATTATAATTATAATTATAGATTAAATTATTATTATAATTATGAAAATAGTTATGATTAATAAATTATTAATTAAGATTATAATGATGATTATAATGACGATTAATAACTTATTAATTAAAATTTTAATAATATATTTATCTCTACATTATTAAATAATAAATTATTAATTTTGATGATAATTGTGATTAATATTTTATTAATTAAGATTATAATAAAATAGTAACTAATAATTTATAACAAAGATTATAATTAAGACTAATAAGTTATTAATTAAGATTATAGTTAAATAAATAACTATCATTATAGTTAAATATATATTTATTAATTATTAATTAAAATTATAGTTATGATTAATAAATTATTATAATTATGATTAAAACATATAAATTATTAATTAAGTTTATTATAGATATTAAAATAAAATTATAAATTAATAAATTATTAATCAAAATTATAATTATGATTAATAAATTAATAAACTATTAATTAAGATTATAATGATGATTAATAAATTGATCAATTATTAATTAAGATTATGTTGAAATATTAATTAATAAAATTAATAACTAATAATTAATTATTTAAGTTGTGAACGTATTTATATTAATTAAGAATAAAAAATTCGTATATAAAATAATAATAATTATTTATTTTTCTATTAAATATTTAATTAATACTAACTAATAATTAAATTAAATAATTAATAAATTATTAATCAATATTATATTTAATAAATTATTAATTAAGATTAATAAATTATTAATAAAGATTATGATGAAATATTAATTAATAAAATTAATAACTAATAATTTATTATTTAAGTGATGAACGTATTTATATTAATTAAGAATAAAAAATTTATATATAAAATAATAACTAATTATTACTTAATTTTTAATTAATTATTTTTTATTTAATTATTAGTTAGTATTAGAAAAGGCATCTCAATGAGAGCATAGAGGAGAGACTGACTGAGTACTTGTGAGTACTTGTGAAAGTACGAAGGTTCTATCACACAACTGGATTATTTTTGAGAAGTTGTAATATTTATTTTCAGAAAATTTGCAAAACAGTACTTGTCAGGGGTGGATCCAAGTGATCCATGGGGTGGGCTGGAGCCCACCCCATTTTTTTATATACTTTTTTTTACCATGTAAATTTTAGTTTTTGATTTTTTTTATATGGACTAGTCCAGTTCTATTCCCTCCAAATTTTTGATAGTCCATTCCAGCTATAATTTCTGGATCCGCCCCTGGTACTTGTTCAACTATAAGCGTTAGTAAAAAAAAAAAAGCTATATTTTTACTGTTGCTAAGTTGGTGTGGAGAATTTTGCTAATAGTACAAAATAATTAGGAATAAAATTTTCATAACCTCAAGAAAATATTGGATATTCTTAACATTATATGTGATGCAAATATTGGATATTCTTGGCATTATACATCATGCATACAGGTTGTGTGAACAGTAAATGAGAAAATAATGTCAATGAGTATGTATGAGTTGTGTGAACAATAAACCAGAAAATAATGAGTATGTATGGGTTGTGTGAACAGTAAAAGAGAAAATAATGTATAATGTTTATGATCTCTATATGTAGTATGTTAGGAAGGAGAAAGTAATTGATCCAATTGTTAAATTGTTAGTAGTTGTTTGACTGGTATAATGATTAGACTTTACAATTTTCAAATAATATTTTTGAGAAGTTGGAGTGAAGTAATTCAGGGTAAGTTTTTTTTTTTAATGGAATTTAATAGATGTAATGTTGTAGCGGGAGTAATAGATGCTTATGCTTATTTACAGTTTACTTGTAGTTTTTGATTTTGGTAAATGCTTTATTTATAGTTTATTTGTACTTTTTGATCTTGGTAAATGCTTTCTTTATAGTTTATTTGTACTTCTTTATAGTTTATTTGTACTTCTTGATCTTCTCCCTCCCGCCGCTCCTGACTTGGCCTCCTCCGACAAGAAGGGCAGGGATTCCTTCTTATGCGAAGCCGTGTGCCTCATCGTCCTGTGACGATGACATTGTCGACGCCAACCTCCTCCGCTGGGCCCATGACCATCTCGGAGGGTCTTTGGGTTCGAAAAGGTTGCCATCTTCGGTTCGATGCAGCTTGGTATATATCCACCTTGTTTTAATTAATTTGTGAATGATTCAAGTTTTTGTGTGTTATTATTTTGCCTCTATGTTGGTTCTTTTCGGTTAATTTGCAAGAACATGTATTTCTGGGGATACCAGTTCACAAGGTTCAATTGACTTTGGTATATCAAGTGTCTGTGCTACTAGTGGTTTGTTTTGTCTTTAATTTTCCTTTAAAGTAGTTGCAAGATCATTATGATTATCAAGTTTCTTCTTTGACATGTCTGAACTCTTCAGTTGATAAACAACAACAAAATGGCAACTATGAATCTTTTTTGATGTGCAGATGGATTTTATGATCTAGGAATTCAGATATAATGCTTTATTATTTACCTTTTCTTCGATTTCCTAGTGCTCATTATTTTTCTGGATCTAACTTAGAGATGATTTGTGAATCGCAAAATAAATCCCTAGATTGATGTGTTGAACTTAATCTCGTTATCTATGGGTTATTTGGTTTTTTTTCTTTGTCAGTTAGTCGGTTGATCAATTGCACTAAGACAATTCATATAGTGTCTTATTTTCCTTTGTCATCTTTCTAGGATATACTCTATGGTAAGATAATTAGTATCATAAGCCTTGTTGACACGTCCTACGCCATGCCACTCTACTCTTTACTGACTCGTGACTAGTGACTTTACATGTACATTTCCTTTTCCACATAAGCTTATTATTAATTAATAATAATGCAAACTAGATTCATTTATCTTGGTATAATAAAATGAAATTGCATAACAATTCTAAATAGAAAAACACGGACACCCTTGGAGATTACTAATATTTGTTCGCATGATGATGCTCAATCACACTTAGTTTTGGAGATTTATACCATTTTGATGGCGATCCATATACTAAACTGATCGTAAAAATACGGATTCATGTCATGTAAGATTTTTTTTTTTTCTTGGTGTGGTTCTTATAGTCATTTCCTTAACAAATTTCATTTTCCTTATGTTATGTTTACTGCGCTACTCCGAAAAACAGTTGTGGTTTTTTTGTTTTTTGTACTTTATATATATATATATATATATATATATATATATATATATATATATATATATTGGTTTATGAGATGGGATTTTTCTCTAATGGCTCCAGATGGTTGATACATATTTAGCATGTCAGCTCTTTGACAAGTTTTATTCAGAAAAATATCGGGTTAACACCAGAAGAGAAGTAACTTTCTGTCATTGGTCGAAACTGGGGATAAGTTGATATAAATGGTTGGTAATTTAACTTTGTATTTTATGTATTATTGTGCACAATGTTGCAACTGTATTAGCCACAACTTTGTATTTTACGTGTTATTGTGCACAATGTTGCAACTGTATTAGCCAGCTCTCCTTTTAGCCTATGATTGCTTAGACAGTCTCCTATGGTTAAAACCTTTATTTTATTTTTTTTCATACTCTTATAACATCATTGTTAACTATCTTTATAAGTTTCGACATTCAAAAGTTTATATAAAGTTATTCATCGATTTCAGTTTAGGGAATTGTTATAAACTGACAACCTAGCTACATATACAATGCAAATGCAATGTATATGCCACTTCGAAGGACATGCCTCCACTACCTCGCATACATAATCTATGAAATGTTTAGATGTAATATTTTCATATCACATTTTGTTTGACAACTTGATGCTGAGGATGAATCCTATTACTGGTTTCTTTGTTCCCTGATCCATGTCTCGATCAGGAGTATGAGTGGAAGAGGAAGGACCTAGCTTGGACACTTTGTGTTGGTCTTAACAAAAAATTGTAGGTTTATTTATGTTGAGCATTGACCATGAAACCAATTTTGAGTATCTCTTGATACGCACACCTGTACCCCCGCATTCTATTCTTGTTGCTAAGCATACTGCTCTATTTTGAACACTCTCTACTGCACCTAATATAGTGTATGAGAAAAGGACTACACGTGATTCTCCCAAATTCTAGTGTAACTCTAGTGTATTAGTGTACAACTTCAGTGAGGAAGTTAGGATCGTATCACATACAAACTATTCCATTTTTTTTTTTTTTTGCATATTTAAGAATGGGGTCATATATTTGTGACATCTTTTTTTTATTACTTGTATTGTGCATTACATTTCTCATTATGTTCACTTCTCCTGTCAGTAGTAATATGGTTCACTTTTCCTATCAGCAGTAGTAATATGGTTCACTTTTCCTGTCAGCAGTCATTCTTACGAGAAAATCTTATATTTCATTCATAAGATATCCCTTGCCAGCTAAGAAAAGTTAATATTAAAGATGTTTTGATTGTAACTGCTGATTACACTCTTGTGTGAGTATATACGTTTCTTTTTCTTTTTTTTCATCATTTTAGCAACATATATAGTTCATGTTCCTTCTCAAATATTATACCTATCCACCTCTTTTCAGTGAAGAATATACATGGAGAAGGCAGCCATGGATACGTATAACTTTGAACCCTCAATGCTAAGGACTTCCAGGCTGGGTAGGAGTTTGAGGGTCATTGATAATGCTTGTGATTCATGGTATAAGTAAGCAAAGACGTCGAAATGTTTAATTTCTTTTACGGACTTTGTGCAGGCTCAGTTATAGTAGTCATTGATAAAATATGGTATCTAAAGTGCGTTTGGAGGTTGATAGGAATTTGCTTTGGTGGTCCTGGGTTCATAAGCCCCTAGTCCTATGTAGTTTTGAAATTTTCAAATTATGTTCCGGGCCGGACCAGACCATGGACTTGGAAAAACTCAACCCAGCCCGAACCCAATGAGGAGGACGGGCCAGGCCGGTCCGGGCTAGATGTCATTTCTTTGGACCCAGTCCGAATCCGGTCCAATGCACACCTTGATATCAATCTAAGAATATTTTCTTTAAAAAAAATTCTTGTGCAAGCCTTGATGCTTTATTTGTATGGACGCTTTGAACATGAATACCGTTCTCTATATAAAAGCTTTATTTGTATGGACGCTTTGAACATGAATACCGTTCTCTATATAAAAGCAAATTGTCATTCAGCTCAGCTGGAAAGTGTGAGAATAGTAAAATATATAGTTACTATGCGATCCTTGTCCAATCAACACCAGCTTGATGTGATTTTTTGTTGCACCCAATGTAACCATTTAAGAACAAAGACTTCAGAAGACTATACTATATTCAATAACTTGCATCACTTCAACAATATTATCATGAATAGTGCATTAAATCATAATCCTCATCTCCATCATACTCTCAAAATCTTGCTAAAAAAATCAAATTTGATATTACATCATTAAATGATGATCAACCACCCTCTTAACAAGGAGACATTGTGCACCATTCATTCATGTTCTTTATATATTATGAATCAAGTACAACCAATATTTTGCAGGAAATGTGAGAAATGCCAATATTTTTCAGCAGGTAAAGAGTTCCTTCACTTCTGACATAGACAAATTATGTAGCTTATGAATGTAATATGCAACTTATGTCAAGAATCCTTGCTTATCCAGGTTACTGTAAGAGCAAATGCAGGTGAAATATTTGGGAAAATAGAGGCCCTATTGGTAGGCAGTATCCATTTAGCGTGCGGACAACTGAACTGTCATAAATCCTGAGGGTCAATAGAACCAAATTCATTAATATACTTCGAGAGAAAAGAGAAGACGGGATTGTAGTTGTGAACAATATCTTACAGGTATATATATTCATAATCCAAGATTTGATAATTCCATGTACAATACAAAATGTTACCCATGATTATAGTAGATATAGAGGATGATATTTCTGCAATCAACAAGACAGAAACTGAGGATTCATAAAAGCTTATATACTTGAGTGCAGCATATGGAACCAGAGTTAATCCTGAAAGAATGGCTAGATGGAGGACCAACAAGAGGAGATAAGTGCGTCTCTGCACGACTTAGAGATGAACATCAGATTGGAGGAATGCTAACTATGAAATCCGAGGACGCAGATACAGTGGAATTTTGGATTAGTATTAGGTTACAAACATTTTGTACATCTTGGATTCTCTTTACATGAAAAATTTATTTTGGACTACTATTTCGATCACTTTAGGCGTACAACAACTTTTTGTACATCTTGAATGTTTTAATGAAAAATGTATAAATTTATTTATTTTGGCAAACCTTTTCTATATCTTGATTGATCAAAATGGAAGTTGCGATTGAAATTGTTGAAATCAAAATTGTGATTCAGCATTAATTTTTATGATGCACAGGTTAATTGTATGTGAAACATAATATGTTATTCAAATATAAAATTGTGTAGGAGATTTATGGCACTCAAATCGCTATAAAAATCGACAGCGTTCAGAAACGTTATAATAAATTAGGAGAAGCTCAGACAAAGAAGTTCCTCTCGTCTAGATCTTGGGTACAAATCTAACAAGTGTCACTGAGACAAAGAAGTTCCTCTAGTCTAAGTTCAGCATGAAGGACTTAGGAGAAGCTGTTGTTATTGTAAAACCCCTAAATTTCTACTATATTTTAGTACTGATTTTTTTTTATACGTCGCATAGTCGTATTGTACGTCGTGCGAGAATTTGCGTTTTTTGTATTTACTCGTCGAGTGCGATTATGTACGAGGTACATATTTTTAGAAAAATAATTTTTTGATTTTATTATCGGTGATGGTTTCAAAATAATATATATAATAATTATTTTTTTTAAGTTGTGAAAAGTATCTATCGAGGTTGCCAAAACTTATTATTTTAGTTATTTATAAAATGCTATCTTGTTTTACATAGTGGTAATTTAGAAACTAGATTTATGTGAATGTTCTACTCGTGTAAAGCACATGATTTTTTTTATTTTCAAAATTAATTTTTATTATTTATAACAAATTATTTAGCAAGAAGGTATTTTAAAGATTTGATTATTTATGTTTACTTTTGAAATTGTTTTATCTAAATTATTAAAAATGTAGTTTAAATTTTTTTCTATTATACTTAAATATTTATTATAATTTTAAAAATTAATTAATTAATTATTATTTATAAAAAAAAAGATATTTTGAATTTAATTGTGATAATTTAAATAGTAATTTTGAAATCAAGGTTTTATGCAAATATTTATTATGAGGTACAAAAATTTAAATTTATAAATATAATTCTATTTTCGAAATTAATTAATATTAATATTTTATTATTTTTTGAAAAAAAGTATTTTAAAATAGTATTTTCGTTTAAATTTAATTATTGTGATAATTTATATTTGAAAAGATTTTAAATAGCATTTATTTGAAAATATAATTTATCTATATTAATTTAGATTAGATTTATCTAAAATTTGAATTGGATTTGGATTGATTGGAGTAATTTTAAATTGAATTGAAATAGTAGATGATTTATCTTATTGGAGTTTAAACAGTCCTAATTCCTACAAAGTACTCCTCAACCCTATATAAAGGGGAGTGTTGACATTGATTTTCCATGAATCCTCATACCAGCAACATCCACCATAAAACCCATAGCCACCATCCACGGTTGCCTCTGTGCATCGTGTCCGTGTCCGAAATCTTATTCCATCTTGTACATGTACATAAATTCTCGTGTCGGACACACCCCCGACACAATCAAAACCTAAGTCTATCCTAGCTAATTCCGGCCAGCCACCTCGTCGGGGCAAACCCGACCATCATCATCACAGCCCCTCCTCTCCCGCCATCGCCGTCCAACCCCGCACAGTCCCGACCACCCTACCTATTCCTCACAGCCACCCTCCCTTCATATCAAAGTCCGTCATCACCTGTTAGATTATATTTGTAATGTAAATATGGCCCATAAGCCCAAGCCCAAATGTAGACACTATATATATTTGTAACAAACCCTAGCAATGAGAACAAGGCATTATTATTTTCTATATGGTATCAGAGCCTCCAGAAAAAACTTAGTCGTCATTTTCATCATCTTCGATCCGATCTCTACGCGCCTGACGCGCCCGATCCGGCGCCGCCGATCCCCTATCTGCCAATTTGGCTGAAAGGAAGGCGAGTTAACTGCAAGTTTGCTGGAAAGCTTTCTTCTTAACCCCTCAACTTCATTCTCTCCAGGCTTCAAACGACCGCCGGGAAACTTGCAAAAGGTGTTTCCAATCTGCAGTAATAGTATATGAGGATGATTGTGTTCCTGTACCAATAATATCGCCTCGACGCTTGTCCGCATGCCTTCTTTCATATAGTTGACTTTCATGCGAGCGAGTCGGTCGTCCATCTTTGGCTCCTTCGTCCCGAACGTGTAGTTCGAGAGGGGATACGTGTTCCGATGCCGATCCGACGTTCATACGCGCCCGTCGCGCCGATCCGACGTCCCGACGTGCCCGCCGATCAGCGACGACCCGACACGCCTCCTACGTGCCCGATCCGGCGCCGCCGACCCCTACGCGCCCGATCCGGCGCACCGACAGCGCCGATTCGTCGGCATTGTACTTTATTTTGTACACCTGAGATCTGCGCCGCTCGCCCCTACGCGCCAGATCCGGCGCCCCTTATCGCGACAGGTTCGCCGTGAACCCCATCCAACAGCGGCCGATTCGCCGCCGACCCTGTCCATCAGTGGCCGATTAGTCGGAGTTGTACTTTATTTTGTACACCCGACATCCGCGATGGCAGATGATACTGCGTCCAGCTACTCCATCGCTACTGGCGGTGGCGGTGCACACAACCCAAATTTTTTTAATCCGAAGGATCCATATTTTCTGAGTTCTGCTGATCAACCAGGAAATATCATTACTCATATTATTTTTCGTGGACCGAACTATGCTGAGTGGTCTCGGTCGATACGTCTCTCCCTGATCTCTAGGCGAAAGATCACTTTTCTGGAAGGTACTGAAATCAAACCTGTTAATGATGCTAGTAAATTGCTTGATTGGAGATGTGTGCAAGCGCTATTGGTTCAATGGATTCTTAATACCATTGATCCGTCTCTGAAGAAACCTTTGTCGTACTTTGAGGAGGTTTATCCATTGTGGAACTTGTTGGAGAAAAGATTTGTTGTTAGCAATGACACTCGGAAGCAACAAATTAAGGTGGCTTTAGCTGAGTGTAAACAAACGACTTCGATGTCTGTGGAAACCTACTTTGAAAATTTATAGTCTTTGTGGGCTGAACAAGCTGCTTATTTCCCATTGCCTTCTTGTTCCTGTGGTGAACTTGCTGCAAAGCTATATGCTAAGAGGGATGAAGACCACTTTCAGGACTTTATGTATGGGTTGAATGCTGAGTTATATGGTCATACCCGATCTAATCTTCTGGCTCAAGATCCTCAGCCAAGTTTAGATCGGACATACCAGGCAGTCCGTGAGGAAGAGGATATGCGAAAATCTCAGGTCCAATCCACTGCTGAAGAGGTGTTGGTGCTGACTATCAAGACTTCACCTCGTCTTTCTACTACTTCTAATAGTCGAACCTCAGATTTCAGGGACAAATCAGGTATGATCTGTACTCATTACAAGAAAACAGGTCATGATGTTGCAACTTGCTTTGCCAAGATTGGCTATCCAGAGTGGTGGGCGACTCGTCCTTGGCGTGAGGGCAGACGTGGTGTTGGCAGTGGCAGAGGCCCGGCACCACAGCAGAGACGTGATGGGGGACGCGGTACTGGTGGCACAGGGGTTGTTCATCATGTCGCCGCTGCTGGTCTTAGTGTCCCTGCTGGTCTTGCTGGGAGTTCGGCGGATATGATGCCTGAAGGATATCCTTCACCACTCTCAGGTGAACAATGGCAAAAACTGATGAGCTAGCTGGGTAACGACAATTCTTCCAACCCTGGTTCTTCAAACTCTGATTGTCTGATGGGTAAGAATTCTTCTGTCACTTGGATATTTGATACTGGGGCTAATCTTCATGCGACAGGTTCTCATGACTGTTTAGTTGATTGCTTTTAGGGCCCTATCTGTCCTGTGATTTTGCCTGATGGGAGCACTATTGAGGCTGTTTTGAGAGGCAAAGTGTTTTTGACTGCTTCATTGGTGATGACGGATGTTCTTTATGTTCCGACATAGACTTGCAACTTGATCTCTGTCTCACAATTGTTTGGTGCCAGAAATTATGATATGTTATTTACTCCTGATTTGTGTTTTGTTCAGGACCGTAGTACGAGGATGGTGATTGGAGCAGGTGAACAAAGGGGTGGACTTTACTTCTTGGGGGAAGTTCCAGCTTCTTTGGCTTCGGTGATCCTGGCATGCAGAGAGAGTGATTCCGAGGTTTGGCATAGTAGACTGGGACATCCTTCAGATAAAGTAATGCAGACTTTACCTTTTCTCTCTGGTAGTAGTGTGTTTTCTCATAAGGCTTGTGATATTTTTCATCAAGCTAAACAGACTCGTGATGCTTTTTCTGATAGTAGTAGTCGTGCTTTGAGATGCTTTGAACTTATACACTATGATCTGTGGGGACCATATCGTGTTCCGTCATCTAATGGGGTATGATATTTTTTGATCTATGTGGATGACATGATTGTGTCTGGTAATGATACAGGTGCTTTAGATGCTTTCAAAAAGTACCTTAGTTCTTGCTTTCACATGAAGGACCTTGGTGTGTTGAAGTACTTTCTTGGCATAAAGGTGGCTCGGAGTGCAGAAGGAATTTCCTTGTGTCAAAGGAAGTATGCTTTGGACATCATTTCAGAATGCGGCTTGATGGGGTCTCGACCTGCTGGCTTTCCCATGGAGCCCAATCACAAGCTGACAGAATCGACTAGTCCAAAGATGGCGGATGCAGAGACTTATTGGAGGCTGGTTGGGAGGTTGATTTATCTATCGTTTACTCGCCCTGACTTAGCCTATGCTGTATATATCTTGTCTCAATTCTTGCAGGAGCCTCGACAAGATCATTGGCATGCTGCTTTGTGAGTTGTCAGATATCTCAAACATGCACCGGGACAGGATATTCTTTTGAAAGCTGATTGTGATCTCCGTCTTTCTGGTTGGTGTGATTCCGACTGGGCCAGTTGTCCCTTGACTCGTCGCTCTGTTACAGGCTGGTTGGTGTTTCTGGGGGGTCTCCTATTTCTTGGAAGACCAAGAAGCAATCAACTATTTCCCGATCTTCTGCTGAAGCTGAATACCGATCTCTTGCTGCGCTTGTTTGTGAGTTGAAATGGATGAAGGAGTTATTGGTATGTTTGGATGTTCGCCAGGAGTCTGCTATGTCGGTGTATTGTGACAGTCAGTCTGCCCTGCACCTGGCTCAGAACCCGATATTTTATGACCGCAGTAAGCATATTGTGGTGGATTTTTGCATTTTGTTCGCGATGCTATTCGAGATGGCACCGTAATAGCCTCACATGTTCCTACTTCTTCTTAACTGGTTGACATCTTCACCAAGCCCTTTGAAAAGCATGTGTTTGATTCTTTACTTCCCAAGTTGGGCATTTGGGACTTGCATGATCCAACTTGAGGGGGGGTGTTAGATTATATTTGTAATGTAAATATGGCCCATAAGCCCAAGCCCAATTGTAGACACAATATATATTTGTAACAAACCCTAGCAATGAGAACAAGGCATTATTATTTCCTACATCACCACCACTATCTTCCGTCCACAAGTCCGGCCCAAACCTCATCCGGCCCTCTCCTCCGTCCCTACCAGTTGCCACCACAAGTCATGCCCGGCCACGCCTGACCGGAGCCCGACGGCCACCGTCACTACCGCCTACCAAATCACCACCACCACCACCACCATCAAAACCACCGTCACCCAGATCGCCACCGCGGCCGACCACGGCCACCAAAACTGAAGCCCAAGAAAACCTCCAAAATTAAAACCACCGCCACCATGACATACCTCACCGGAGCACCATGGCTGCGCCGTCGCGCCGTTCTCCCGCGGTCAGCAGGACAGCTCCGACAGCCCGGAACGCCGCCCTCCTCGCCGCTATGCTCCTCCACTGCCAGCGCCGGAGAGGGGTTCCTCGAGCTGTCTCCGCCGTGCGCCTCCACCCGGTGATCCGCCCGCCAGCATCGCCAACTTCCCCCTCGATGAAACCCTAACTCCGGTCGGCCCCTTCGTTCGTGACCAAGAGACGCAACCCACCGCCGCTTCTCCCTTTCCTCCTTAATCCGCCTCCACGAGCGCGATCCCCATCGCGCCGGAGCGGTCGCCCCCGTCGACCGAACGGTGATCGCCCCTCTCCTCCGTTTGCGCAGCGCCGTCGCTCCCCTCGCCGAGCCTCCTTTCCAGCCTCCGCAATCGCCAGTCCTAGCCACCCGCCACAGAATACCGCACAGCCCCGGGCTCCGTCTCCTTCTTCTCTATCTCCTTCGATTTCCCTTTCCTTCTCACTCTCTCTCTCCCTCTGTGTCCTTACTTCTCTGCACTCTTACTCTTTTGTTTTTTTTTTCTTTTGTTTTTTTGAGGTTTCGTATGAGCTGAAGAGCCCAGTTATTTGGGGGTGTGGGTTATGTTATTTTTATTTTATCTTGTTTTGTAGATTATATGACTAAATAGGTATTTAGTATAAATAAATTATATTAATGTTATGGTTTTCAAAAGTTATTATTTATTAATAGACCTATTAAAAATTTTCCTAAATTTAGACTGTGAATTTTTTTTTATTGTATTAGGCATAGCCTATATCAATTTTTCTAAATTTAGTTTAGAAGCTCTAAAATATACTATTATGGCATCCTAAATATGTTTTTCTTTTTCTTGAAAATATTACTGTAGTATTTGCCAATTTAATATAGTTTTACAAAAGTAAAGATCGTAGTCTCAAATGAATTTATTTTGATATTATAAATTTATATTCAAATATTTATTCTAATTAATAGGATATATTTTCCATTGATAAAGTTATTTTTACAAACTTATAGTTAACCTAAAACAATTTTTGATCTTTAAAAGTATTTTTCTAAATATGTATTTTTACTAATAAAAACTAGTTTCAAATATTATAAATAAATACTTCCCAAAACTAGTATAAGCATTCGTTTACTCCAAATTCTCCTCGAATACCACCATTGATCGTGTCAGATCGTGCGTCCTATTTTTTCGTAACTTCGGACCCCTCCAAATCGGTCATGGCAATCAGATAATTCAGAACATGACAAACCATGGCACTACAGTGCTCAGGACCCAGGCAAGTATACCTTGCTAATTTACTATCATATTATTTATTTTTTGCATTATTTACTTTGTTTCATATTGTTAGTTTCCTTTGTTATAAACTGCGCGTCCAAGCCATACTTGGGTGCAAGTGACTCTATTAGTCGTTTTACTTTACTATATGCATGTTAACTTAGTTTTAGCGGACTACCTTCTTATTGGGGGATATCCTTATATCTTCTTGGGTTATGACACTCACACTACACGGTTTGAGACATTTTGCTAGGGGCATGACTTATGGACTGGCCATCTCTATTGTCGTGCGACGGATAGATCATAACTGCTACGATTAAGGTATAGAGACTCTAGCAGTTACAAAACTGGATGGGTCATGGACATGACTTGGTCAGTATAGAAAATATTGGGGGAGGACAGTCGCTAGTGTGTATGGGAAGCCAAACAGGTAAACCATAGTTTTCGAAAGAAACTATGGCAATATTTTATTTGCAAATACCCTCTAACGTTTTGGACGTTACGGCCGGATACGTATGACTGAATGCCAGTTGCGTACTTATATCCTAAATCCCACCCATGCGTATGAAAGTTGTCCTCTAAATTGCACAATAGATGGTTAGCATTCCCTTTTGCATATTGATGTCTAGGAGAGTCTTGCATATTATTATTTTGACAGTTCATATTAGCATGTTCTTCCTGTATCTTACTACGTCCCTCTGAGGACCTGGTTTTTTTCCAGGTATGTGTTCATGTCTTCCGCAGGTATCTTAGCCAGGATCGTGGTCTTCTCCATTTATTCGAAGATGAAGTGACTTGGTTCCTCCTTGCTACTTCCACTTAGTCCTTTTATATATATCATGTACTTCTTCCTTTTATTTTGGTTGGTAGTGGATGTGTCTCCATCCAACATATTGTACCAAGACAATTCTTTATATGATATCTTTTATTTCCTTATTTTGTGGATGAGATTAGTTAGTTGTGGTTTACTATATTTTACAGCTTATGTATACATACAAGGCCCTATACTTCGTATGTATACAGCTGGCATGTCTACGTACTTAGTTCTACATATTTTGGGACTTGAATGTTACATGTTTTTGTGGTGGCCCATGCAGGTCAAGATAAATTATTTGGTTACTTTACCATACCAAGCAAGCCTGCGTATAGGATTAGAGTCTAGGATCTCATCCACATACTTGACCGCCTTCTCGCTTGACTCCTCGAGTTGTATCTTGCTTGATCCCTTCTATCGTGATTTGTGCCCTTCTTTCGTGCTTGATAGAGATTAATAAGGTAACCCATACTAGGTGGACATGACCCATTGTTCCATCACCCTACTAGTTTAACTCTTGTAAGTTGGGTAGATACCTCACGACCTAACATTTATTTTTTCTTGTGACCCATATTAACATGATTACTTAGACTATAGTCTTTATAGGACCCTAACTTATCTAGCCCACCAAAGCCTTAGACAAAAGACAGTAGGATGAATGTATAGGAACAATCACATGACAAGACTTAGATTCTTAAGGAATTGAACTAATTCTACCTTCTTTCACTCTTACGCTCTCGTGCCTATGTTTTTACCATCGTGACTAATGCTGCTAAATAGCCTAATTTTTGCAAGCTTACTTTTTATCAAGCTTGTTCAAGGACATATATTTTATTGGGGGCCCCCACTAACATATTGTCTAATCAGAACTGGTGTATGATGGTCTGATCAACTTAGTGCACTTTGGTTCGCCTTTCACACGATTATTCTACGTGGTTGAGATATAGTTAAAATTATCCCTTAAAATCTCATGCTATTGCCTTGACAATTCTTTTTGAATTATTCGGTCTCCTTTGAACCACGTATTCGTATTCAAATTCGATAATCTCTTCTTCGAACCCTTTGTTACTTTCGCCTTCATCTATTTTAGAAGGACAAAAGCACTGTACTTGAAATTCCTCTAGCTGTCCTTTCAGTCATGACCATTACCGTTCAATGTTACTATACGTTCGTCCTAAACTGCTCGTTCTTTTCTTTGGCCCTATATTTACTATCACGACCTCCTAATCACTTAATTTAGGAGTGAATCTAATTGTTCTCCTAATCGTGCCCTCAACCTACTCCCAAGAAACCATATCTTAAGTCTCTAAATTATTTATATGGATCCACTTAAAACTCCTAATCTTTTCCTTTTACGTTTATTAGCTATGTCCGTGATTTATTATCTAAATCACGATTTTCTAATGCTTGTTTATGTTGTTTCTTTCCTCGCCCAAGGATTCATCGAATTGCCATTACCAATATACCCCTTGTGCCTTCTTACCCCCTACTTATTCTTAATTTCGAGGTCAAAATTTTTGTAAGTTGGGTAGGATGTAAAATCCCTAAATTTTTACTAAATTTTAGTACTGATTTATTATTATTTTTTATGTCGCATAGTCGTATTGTACATCGTGCGAGAATTTGCGTTTTTCGTATTTACTCGTCGAGTGCGAATATGTGCGAGGTACATATTTTTAGAAAAATAGTTTTTTGATTTTATTATCGGTGATGGTTTCAAAATAATATATATAATAATAATTTTTTTTAAGTTGTGAAAAGTATCTATTGAGGTTGCCAAAACTTATTATTTTAGTTATTTATAAAATGCTATCTTATTTTACATAGTGGTAATTTAGAAACTAGATTTATGTGAATGTTCTACTCGTGTAAAGCACATAAATTTTTTTTTATTTTCAAAATTAATTTTTATTATTTATAACAAATTATTTAGCAAGAAGGTATTTTAAAGATTTGATTATTTATGTTTACTTTAGAAATTGTTTTATCTAAATTATTAAAAATATAGTTTAAATTTTTTTTTCTATTAATACTTAAATATTTATTATAATTTTCAAAATTAATTATTTATTATTATTTATAAAAAAAGATATTTTGAATTTAATTGTGATAATTTAAATGGTAATTTTGAAATCAATGTTTTATGCAAATATTTATTATGAGGTACAAAAATTTAAATTTATAAATATAATTCTATTTTTGAAATTAATTAATATTAATATTTTATTATTTTTCAAAAAAGTATTTTAAAATAGTGTTTTGATTTAAATTTAATTGATTGTGATAATTTACATTTGAAAAGATTTTAAATAGCTTTTATTTGAAAATATAATTTATCTATATTAATTCAGATTAGATTTATCTAAAATTTGAATTGGATTTGGATTGATTGGAGTAATTTTAAATTGAATTTAAATAGTAGATTTATCTTATTGGAGTTTAAACAGTCCTAATTCCTATCTACAAAGTACTCCTCAACCCTATATAAAGGGGAGTGTTGATATTGATTTTCCATGAATCCCCATACCAGCAACATCTACCATAAAACCCATAGCCACCATCCACGGTTGCCTCTGTGCATCGTGTCCGTATCCGAAATCTTATTCCATCTTGTACATGTACATAAATTCTCGTGTCGGACACACCCTCGACACAATCAAAACCTAAGTCTATCCTAGCTAATTCCGGCCAGCCACCTCGTCGGGGCAAACCCGACCATCATCATCACAGCCCCTCCTCTCCCGCCATCGCCGTCCAACCCCGCACAGTCCCGACCACCCTACCTATTCCTCGCAGCCACCTTCCCTTCCTGTCAAAGTCCGTCATCACCACCACTGTCTCCCGTCCACAAGTCCGGCCCAAACCTCATCCGGCCCTCTCCTCCGTCCCTACCAGTTGCCACCACAAGTCATGCCCGGCCACGCCTGACCGGAGCCCGACGGCCACCGTCACCACCGCCTACCAAATCACCACCACCACCACCACCATCAAAACCACCGTCACCCAGACCGCCACCGCGGCCGACCACGGCCACCAAAATCGAAGCCCAAGAAAACCCCCAAAATTAAAACTACCGCCACCATGACATACCTCACCGGAGCACCATGGCTGTGCCGCCGCACCGTTCTCCCGCGGTCAGCAGGACAGCTCCGACAGCCCAGAGCGCCGCCCTCCTCGCCGTTGTGCTCCTCCATTGCCAGCGCCGGAGAGGGGTTCCTCGAGCTGTCTCTGCCGTGTGCCTCCGCCCGGTGATCCGCCCGCCAGCATCGCCATCTTCTCCCTCGACAAAACCCTAACTCCGGTCGGCCCCTTCGTCCACGACCAAGAGACGTAACCCACCGTCGCTTCTCCCTTTCCTTCTTAATCCGCCTCCACGAGCGCGATCCCCATCACGCCGGAGCGATCGCCCCCGCCGAACGAACGGTGCTCGCCCCTCTACTCCTTTCGCGCAGCGCCGCCTCTCCCCTCGCCGAGCCTCCTTCCCAGCCTCCGCAACCGCCAGTCCTATCCTCCCACCACGGAACGCCGCGCAGCCCCGATCCCCGACTCCCTCTTCCCTATCTCCTTCGATTTCCCTTTCCTCCTCACTCTCTCCCCCTCTGTGTCCTTCCTTCTCTGCACTCTTACTCTTTTGTTTTTTTTTCTTTTGTTTTTTTTTAGGTTTCGTATGGACTGAAGAGCCCAGTTATTTGGGGGTGTGGGTTATGTTATTTTTATTTTATCTTGTTTTGTAGATTATATGACTATATAGGTATTTAGTATAAATAAATTATATAAATGTTATGGTTTTCAAAAGTTATTATTTATTAATAGACCTATTAAAAATTTTCCTAAATTTAGACTGTGAAATTTTTATTGTATTTGGCATAGCCTATATCAATTTTTCTAAATTTAGTTTAGAAGCTCTAAAATATACTATTATGGCATCCTAAATATGTTTTTCTTTTTCTTGAAAATATTATTGTAGTATTTGCCAATTTAATATAGTTTTACAAAAGTAAAGATCTTAGTCTCAAATGAATTTATTTTGATTTTATAAATTTATATTCAAATATTTATTACAATTAATAGGATATATTTTCCATTGACAAAGTTATTTTTACAAACTTATAGTTAACCTAAAATGATTTTTGATTTTTAAAAGTATTTTTCTAAAAATGTATTTTTACTAATAAAAACTAGTTTCAAATATTATAAATAAATAATTCCTAAAACTAGTATAAGCATTCGTTTACACCAAATTCTCCTTGAATACCACCATTGATCGTGTCAGATCGTGCGTCCTATTTTCTCGTAACTTCGGAACCCTACAAATCGGTCATGGCAATCGGACAATTCAGAACATGACAAACCATGGCACCACAGTGCTCAGGACCCATGCAAGTATACCTTGCTAATTTACTGTCATATTATTTATTTTTCGCATTATTTACTTTGTTTCATATTGTTAGTTTCCTTTGTTATAAACTGCGCGTCCAAGCCATACTTGGGTGCAAGCGACTCTATTAGTCGTTTTACTTTACTATATGCATGTTGACTTAGTTTTAGCGGACTACCTTCTTGTTGGGGGATATCCTTATATCTTCTTGGACCATGACACTCGCACAACACAGTTTGAGACATTTTGCTAGGGGCATGACTTATGGACTGGCCATCTCTATTGTCGTACGACGGATAAATCGTAACTGCTACGATTAAGGTATAGAGACTCGAGCAGTTACAAAACTGGACGGGTCATGGACATGACTTGGTCATTATGGGAAATATTGGGGGAGGACAGTCGCTAGTGCATATGGAAAGCCAAACAGGTAAACCATAGTTTTCGAAAGGAACTATGGCGAGATTTTATTTGCAGATACCCTTTGACATTTTGGACGTTACGGTCGGATACGTATGACTGGATGCCAGTTGCGTACTTATATCCTAAATCCCACCCATGCGCATGAAAGTTGTCCTCTAAATTGCACAATAGATGGTTAGCATTCCCTTTTGCATATTGGTGTCTAGGAGGGTCTTGCATATTATTATTATTTTGACAGTTCATATTAGCATGTTCTTCATGTATCTTGCTACGTCCCTCTGAGGACCTGGTTTTTCCCCAGGTGTGTGTTCATGTCTTCCGCAGGTATCCTAGCCGGGATCGTGGTCTTCTCCATTTATTCGAAGATGACGTGACTTGGTTCCTCCTTGCTACTTCCACTTAGTCCTTTTATATATATCATGTACTTCTTCTTTTTTATTTTGGTTGGTAGTGGATGTGTCTCCACCCAACATATTGTACCAAGACAATTCATTATATGATATCTTTTATTTCCTTATTTTGTGGATGAAATTAATTAGCTGTGGTTTACTGCATTTTATACAGCTTATGTATACATACAAGGCCCTATACTTCGTATGTATACAACTGGCATGTCTACGTACTCAGTCCTACGTATTTTGGGACTGGGGCGTTACAGTTATCCTAGGGATAAAGATCATCCGGACGAAAACTGAAGTGGCATTGTCATAGTCTCATTACATTGAGAAGATGCTCACACGCTATGGGTATCAGGATCTTTCAGGAATAGATGTGCCGTATAGGTGTGACAAGAAATGAAGCCAAATCCAAGGAAAAGCGTCAGACAATTGGAGTATTCATGCATTATCGAAATTTTAACGTATGCGACTACTGCCACAAGGTCTGACATAGCTTTTGTCGTGAGGATGCTGAGTCAGTTTACGAGCAATCCAGGTGTGGAGAACTAAAAAGCTGTGAAGAGGGCTATGAGATATCTCAAAAGGACTCAGAAGTATGCACTAGACTACTGCGGAGATCCAACAGTAGTAGAAGGCTTCAATGATGCAAGCTGGTGTTCAGAAGTAGAGAGTAAAAGGTCCATAGAAGGATACATATTCTAAATGGGTGGAGCTGCTATATCGTGGAAGTCGAAGAAGTAGGCTATGCTCTCATACTCGTCTATAGAATCTGAGTTTTATGCATTAGCAGCTACAACAAATGAAGCAGAATGGCTTCGGGAGCTCATGTATGATCTTTCTATGGTTGGTACGCAGATTCTAGCAGTACCAATTTACTGTAACAACCAGGCGACTGCAGCAATGGCATCAAATGACCTCTTCAATAGTAAAAAGAGGACTGTACGATTAAGGCACAGGTTGATCAATGATCTTATTAAAAAGGAGTCATTACCGTGGTAGATGTTCGAAGCCAGGAGAATCTGGCGGATCCGATCACCAAAGGTCTCAAGCGTCAGCTGGTCGAGGACTTAGCAAGAAAAATGGGCTTGAAGACGTTCTGATATTGTGTCTCTGCAATCCTACCATAAATTTTTATGCTATTAGTTCAAAGAGAAATCTACTAGACATCTAGCTTTTGGTTCAAGGGAGGACCATTGACTGGAAGAATATAAGGTGCAGTGGGCAATCCTTTGGTATACTGCGGGATCACGGACCTAGAACCACTGTTAGTGGGCAGTCCTCTGGATATTGTGCGGTCACTTACCCAGAACTACTGTTAGTGGGCAATCCCTTAAGATATTGCGGGGTTTTAGACCCAGAACTATTATGAGTAGGCAATCCTTTAGTACCTTACAGGATTGTGAACCCAGAACCACTGTTGTCTACTGTTTGTTCATTGTAGAGAACAAAGCCCTGTGAGAGGATGGCTTGGAAGCCTTAACGAATTCTCCGACATTTGGGATGTCTGGCGTGCGTTATAGGAAGCACGGGTAGCACAGCACTACAAAGGAGCGTAGTACTTTATGCTACAGTGGGGTGACACCACATGAGGTACCTAGCGAGGGTAAAGCATCGACTTCGGGCTAAGTCACAACGACGTAGCACCACACATAGGCAAATGGGCCTAATGCTGTAGAATGAAGAGTGGTAGGCAGCACTATAAAGCGGATGAGCCTCATTTATAATGGTGTGACACCACATAAGGTAGTGCCTCGGCTTTGCAAGCCATGTCACGGTGACATAATACCGTAAGGAAGCGAAAGGCTTCATGCTGGGTAGTTTGGTACTGCAAAGAGGTTGGGCCTCATGCTATAGGTAGTATGACACCACATGAGGCAGTGCCTCGACTTTGGGCCATGTCATAGCAGCGTATCACCGCAAGGAAGCGAAAGGCTTCATGCCAAGACTCTTTAAAAGAACTCACCTAGAGTGTATGGATAGAGATGTAGGCCGTCTCTTGAGGAAAACTTTATAGAAACCCAACATACATACACCGAAATCAGGCTGGCATAAGGCCTTTAATGTGCAGCCAAAAGCACAGTTGATGTCATTATGTGAGTAGAAAGAATTGTAATTATGGTGCAGAATTCAAAGCTTAGTCCATTCTTGTATCATGTTGTTATTTAACTTATGCGAAAAGCTTCATGTCGTAGCGATATCTCTCCTAATGCATGATGGACAGTCACTGTGGGGAACGCTCAACGCATATATTGAGATATATGGGGATTGTTGGTATTTTACTTTTAGACTAGGAAAGATTGTCCCACATCGGCTACACCAAATAATAAGTATCCAATATAATGCATTGCTTGTGTTGAGTTGTGCACATGAGGTGTAATGGGGCACAAGTGTGTGCCATGTGGGAGTATTCTCCTAGAAAAAAAAAAGATTAATTCTAACAATGATGTAAGTTGATTTTTGTTGATCGGGCTCGGACTCAGACTCGGACTCGAACTCCAGGATGCTTCGTGCATGCACGATCGTGTGTTCGGGAGGTAGGCGTGGGCTAGCACTCAACTATGTTGATTGTGGGATAATGTAAAACATCAAACTCTATTTTAGAGTATTAGTATTTTAGTCCCACATTGGATAGGAGAGATGGTGAAGTCTCACTCTGTGGCATCTGCCACGTCGATTTAAAAATTACGGATTTTTTTAAAATTTTATTTGATTAGATTAGATTATGGTTGATTTCTATGATCATAGGATATCATGCCTACGCCCACAGTTAAGTTAGGACCATCTTATGGTTATATAGACTCTAGGTAGTTTATATAAACATTATAGCTATTTTATAGTTTATTATGATTTTTAGATATTTTAGATAATTTCTAAATATTTATTTTGTGAAGATTTATATATTTTATTGACTTTCATGATTTACCATATGGCCATTAGGTGTTATTTTTGAGACCCAGTATTTTATTTAGTCTCTACTAGGTTATAAATATTTTCTAGAATATTCTAGGATTTTTCTGGATTTTTCTGCAATTTATTTTGATTTATTTGGACTTAAAATGATTTTTAAATAATTTTTTGAATTAAATAAATAATTATTCGGTCAGCCTGGGCGGGCCCACCTGTCGGCGCTACAGTAATCGCCTCTCTCTCACTCTTATATATATATATATATATATATATTTATATATATATATATATATATATATATATATATATATATATATATATATATATATATATATATATATATATATATATATATATTCGAAACCCTTATTAAATGCTTGTCGATTTTGAGAGAGGTTTCATCTAGGAGTCCTTTACCTTCCCGAAGAGATTGCCGCCAAAGCAGAAGAGCATTTTGCATGGCATTTTTTTATTGGAAGCATATCGAGGTTAGGTTTCTGAATATCTAATTTATTTTTATAAATTCTCAACCTAGATTTCTGGAAAATTCGTAGAGTGCTAGTTGTCCGAAATTTGACACGTTTTGGTGTTTTCGAGATTTCGGGAGAACCAGGAATCCGAATCACGAACCGTTTGAAGTTTCGAAAATCTAACACAGAGCTCTATGACATATATTTTTCCAGAAATTAATTAGTTCATCCAGTATTTTTATTAATTCATAGAACTTAATTTTGTCAATAAATTATCGATTTGGTCATGGATAGCCATAACGGCAATATCTTTTGACCAAAGCTTGATTTTGTGGTACGGTCGATTCCAATGCACTCTTGGCACTGAAGTCTACTAGGGCGCACACTCAAGTCGTAGAGTTTGTGTTGGTTGACTATTTAGTCATTGTAGAGCCTAAAAATTAAGTTGTGCCCTGAATATACTGTTCAGTGATCAAATTGCGCCCCAAGAATTAGGTTGCACCACTGATATGAAGCTCAGAGAACAGACTGTGCCACTGATCAGATTGTACCTGATATCAGACTGCGCCCAGTCTTTTTGTGTCAAAACCTACGTGGCATCTGATATTTAATGGTCATCATTACCTGACAACACTGACGATTGACACAACAGTGAACGAGAAAAATCTCTTCAAATCCCGTGAATTGTGCCGCTCAAGGGAAGGTAGTGGACAGCTGTCCTGTACGCTTCATGAGTTGCGCCCAGGCGCAATCTAAACAAAATCCTTAGTTGCGCCTGGGCACAACCTGAACGACTTTTGCTCAGAAGCTGCCACGTATGTAGGCGTAGCCCAAATCAAGCGCAGTTTGACTGATTGACTGAAGCTCGCGCAATCTGATAAAGTTGAGACAACTTATATTCTAAAACAGGATGACGTGGCACACATGCCAC
This sequence comes from Iris pallida, assembly GCA_029216955.1. Lineage (NCBI taxonomy): Eukaryota > Viridiplantae > Streptophyta > Magnoliopsida > Asparagales > Iridaceae > Iris > Iris pallida. Next base: position 14,818,082 of record JANAVB010021799.1, read on the forward strand.
TAATCTCTCAAGACGTGTATACTATCCTGTACACGACCACGCGCATCTCAATCATATGATGCCACACGTCTAAATACAGTTAGTACACGATTGACAACTGAATGAAAGTTGGCGCAGCAGGAGGTTAGCGCAACTCAATGTGGCGTAATCCAGCTTCGCGTACCATCAGAATAACTGCTAAAACAGTTATTTCAAGCACTTTATAAATAGAGTTTCCAATCATCAACACACAGGGACAGAGATTAAGAACTCTTGCAAAATTGCTGCTGCATTATCCAGAGGCTACAGTGATCGTCTTTTGATCAGATTTCTAAAGTTGTACTTCCCCAGAATTCATTGTAATTTGTATTCTTTTACAAGTTTAGAATAAATAAATTTTGTTTTTACAAACAATATGGCGACTCTGCTGGGGACGACTTTCTCCTCCGACGAGAAAGTGACAACTCAATGTGACATTGCGTCGATCGGCAAGACGCAGAAGATTCTGGTTGTTCAAGTCAACCAGACAGCCTACGAGAATATGATCAACACCAAGAGAAACAAGCGCACGGTGGCTATCGCCAAGAAGAGGACTGTGTGGACTCCTAAATCTCCCACAGTCGCTGTTGCCCATGCACAACTTGAGTGCTCAATAACCAAGGCACAATCTGCCTCAGTGGCTCCAATACAGCTTGTTTCTGTTGCTAGGGCGCAATCTGCTCATTCTGTTGCCCATGCACAGTCTACTACTATCTTTGCTGCCAAGGCACAGTCAGTTCAAGCTACTGTCGAGGCACAGTCTACCAATGTTGCTGCCAAGGCGCCACCAGTAGTCCATAGGACTACTGGCGCAACCCAAGCAATCGGCAACCTAGGCGCAATCTGCTACTCTGGCGCAACTCAAGGGAACTAGTCTTTTGGCTATTCCCTCTTCCAATTCTCAAGTTCTGAACTTGGAGAATTCATGTCCTAGTGCCAATACTAGACAAAACAAAGGAAAAAGTCCTTTGACATTTCCTCAATTGGCACAATCTATGCCTAAAATGGTCACACCACAGAATAAAGGAAAACGCTTCTTAGCTAACCCTATTTAAAATAAGGGAAAGCACCGTTTGGTCTTTCCTCAAACTTCCCTGGTCTATGACTCAGAGGAAGACGTATCAGATTCTATTCATGTAAACAGAGGCCCTCGGATCTCTGATACCGGAAAGAATACTGATTAGAGAGGTATCTTACCTACCCCTATGGGGTCTAGTCAAGACCTTACTACCTTACAAATTTCAAGATCCAAGCAAAAAAAATTGAAGGTATCACAAACAGAGACACCGGGAGCAGAATTTTCAGATTTACGTGCTTATCTCAATAGGCGTCAACTAATATCCACTTTGGCAAGATGCAAGAACCCTATGCCAAAGGTCAATCTGTACCAAAAGCCAAAATTTGAAAAGAAAGACCCATCTACCTATGCTAATGAGTTGAGTACATCTTTGTACACTCAAGGAACTAAACACCTTAAGAATAGGAGACATGTTCCTAACATCATTAAGGAATATGTTCCTCCGACTTCTTCTCGTCAAGTGGTTGTAACTGATCTCCGACAACGTCTTACACAAAGGCGGAAGAATACGGGAATGTTTTCCTCACCTCCAAATCGTGCTTCAAATTGCCATTGCCTACATGAAGTTGTCATCAACTTTTGTTGCCAATCGGCTCGACGATCTGTCTTTGATCGTCTGAACTATGCTTCAACTCCTGAACATACAATAGAAGTCGAAGATGAGCTATTATATGCTTCTGTTAACATGACTTCTCAAGGCACTGGGGGTGGAAAACGTCCAAGACGTAATGCATCCCGTAATCCTAGTCAGCAATACTTAGATCGGATCCATGCATCCAGTAAAGGTGTCTTTCAATACACTAGATCGAGAAATCGACATTTGAACCAAGGTGTCTTTAATCAAGAAGATCTCCCCATTGCCCATGTAGTAGAGGACTCTTTTTCAGAGTTTGATGTAGATAGTGAAATTTCTGAACAAACTATCTCATCAATAGCTGCAAGAGAAGTGACGACATATACCATTACAGAAGATTAAGATGCCTCTACGTCAACCAGCCAAGAGCAACGAATTGTTGCATTAGAAGACAAATTAAAAACCATGGCAGAAATGGTTGCAAACATGCACACCATAATAGTGGTTCAACATACAGTGCCTCCGATTGTAAACACTGTTATAAATTCTGAGCTTATAGCATCTTTTGTACCTGTTAGTCTGGGGGTACGTACCAGCCCCCCAGGTTGCTTCTGTGCCAATTCAAGTTGATCCAAGTCAGTCTGGTGCTGGAGGTGGTAATTACCACACTGTTCCTCCTCCTTACACTTCTAACCAGCCTACTAATTCCCAAACATCAGGGGATGCTAATGAAGCTGTAAAACTCTTACGAACTCAGTTTGAGGCCTTTAAGCAGAAGGATGGCCTATAAAGACTGGGCATAAAGCAACCATATCCTACAAAGTGGAAGGAAGTTCCATTTTCTTCTAAATATAAGCTTCCAACCATTATGCTGTTTGATGGCAGCACTTCTCCAAGTCAGTACATCAATCATTTTGAGATGATGACTGATCAATTATAGCCAAATGATGCTCTCCTTACCAAAGTGTTCGTCGGTTGTTTAGCCGGTGCAGCATATGACTGGTATCGTAGCCTGCCTGATGTCAGTATTACTTCTTTTGTTGGTTTCAAGCAAATATTCTTGGAACGATTTTATGAGGGAGTCAATGACATGACAATGTCTGCCCTCATTAGAATTAAACAGAGGCACAATGAATCCACATAGAGTTTCATTGAAAGATTTCGCCGAGAGGCACTCAAAATGCCTTTAGGTACTCCATCTGCTGTAACAATAGACACTTATAAATCAAACTTGTTGCCTATTATCAGTATGTAGACGCAATCTACACAATTCCAGGATTGGCCTTCTTTTATTGTTAATGCAAAGGCGGCAGAAGTTAGTGTCGAAAAGTTCAAGCAGTTAGGAGTCCAGATGACTCATCCTAACCAAGATGAACATTCTACACCCAGAGGTAGTAATCGCCAGAATAACCGCAAGAATAAAGAAATGCTGGCCATTAATCTCAAAGGCAAAGAGTCTTTGGCTGTCAATGTTACTCTGACGGCATCCACCCCATCAGCACCACTGCAAAAGTCAACTCGTCCAAAAGAAGAGTATTCTTTCGATGAAGATGATACTTTAAGCATCTCCGATTGCTTGATCAAAAGCAATAAGCTTCAGCTTCCAGAGACAAAGCGACCAGAAGAAGTTGGTAAAACTGATCACCCTAAATATTGTGTTTATCACAGATTCATAGGGCATCCAACCAGAGCATGTTATGTGCTCAAGGGCAAAATCCAGGAGTTGGTCAACTCTGGAGCAATTACTCTACAGCAGGACGAGAAAACGGTGACTGCTAATATGGTTTCTCTCCAATTCGGTAATTTTCTACCACAACTCGTACAAGATGGTGCTGTCCCCATTCCAAGGACTACTCTGAAAATTGTGAATATCCCACCTCCTCAAAATGAAGGTCTTATTCCGCTGTCAACTGACAAGAAGAGATTATGTGGATTCATCCAGATCTGGTAGCAGAATTTGAAATGCCTTTCTCTTCTAAGAAAAAGAAGCATTCCAAGTCTAAATCCAAGAACTGCAATATGGTATCCTTTGAACCAATAACAGAAGAAAAAATTCTAATGGGCATTAGATCTGGAAAACCCTATCTTCGGGAGTATTCCGAAAATCAAGAGAACCCTGCTTCATTCCCGGATGCTCTTACATCATCTTCTCCTGCTGAAGATATACACCATCTACATCCTTGTCAGTGGTCGAGCCATCTCCTCCTAAACCAACATCAGCAGACAAGGAAAAGCAACCTGTTTGCTTTGATAAAGCATTGAAGAAGTCATCATCTCTTGGACTTGAAAAGCCTTACAATTTTGACATATTGGCTTAATTGGCCAATACTCCCGCAAGATTGTCAATTTTTGAACTTTTACGTCTCTCAAAAGAAACTCGTAAGACATTAAGTGAAGCCTTGATGCAGGCTGACGCTTGTTTGAATTTTCTCAAGAAGTCCGAAAAGGAGCCAGTCAGCTGTGCACATTGTCATAGTGTATTCGAACTAATGCCCAATATCACTTTTACACAAGATGACATGTTATTAGAAGACAATCGTCATGATCGTCCTCTCTATTTCACGGGGTATGTGGACACCATGAAAGTCGACCGCATTCTGATTGATCCCGGGTCTGCACTTAGCATCATGCCGAAGTCCTTACTGGATGCTTTGAAAATCAAGTACACAATCTTTCTACAACTATCACTACCATCCTGGGTTTCAATCAAGGAAGAAGTGAACTTTTGGAGAAAATATACCTAAAACTTCAAATTGGCAATCTTCGTACAAAGGTAACTTTCTATGTTATTGACAATCATGGCTCATACAATACTTTGTTGGAAAGGCCATTCCTCTATGAACACAATATTGTACCCTCTACGCTCAACCAATGTTTCAAATATGTGGATGGTAATGGAGAAGTCCAAAAAGAGGTTGCAGATCTGAATCCTTTCAAAGGAGTTGAAGCATACTGCAACGATTCTCGTATGTACAAAGAGGAATTCATGAAGGTGGTACTAGCAATGGATACAGATGAAGAACAGAATTGTATACCTAATAATACTCTGGTAATTTCGGTCAAAGGACGTACCTCCTGTCCTCAGTCTTCCAAACCTCTGACTATCTATCTACCTTCCCATGAGAAGCGACCTAAAGGTGATAGTCAGGAACGAAGAGAGCTCACCTCTTCTGAACCGCTTGTAATCAATCTTCGTCGCAAGAAGCTCCCTCCTCCTTCTCGTTCTTCTTCTCCCCCTCTTGTCATCAATCTGACTAAGCTTGCTAAGGCTAAAGTCCATGTTGTAAATGATGGTGTAAAAATCAATAAAGCATCTCCTTTGCAGTATATTGATATCTTTTACTATACTCAGTGTTATCTGGATATGCTAGATAGCTTTAAACCACTTACAATAGAAGTTGTATCATCTCGACGAAACGTGGTATCACTGGATTCAATATAAGAGTCGTACTTCTTAGTACCGTCTCAAAAGAAAGATGAAAAGCCTATATTCTTCAACAAAAGAGAAGAACCAAAAATTATGCTCTATAATGATAATAGAGATGATACAGGAAGGCTACAATTACGACGCTATAGTCCACAATCCAAAGCCATCATCCGTAAAATGGGCTATGATTTCAGAACAGGTCTCAACAATGGTAAAGGAAGGCGAACCCCTCTTCGTATTGCTGTTCCAAAAGGAAAATTATAACAATACCACAGTAAAACGAAACGAGGACTAGGTTATGCCTCATCACTTCCAACTCCAGAACTTTCTGAATCTGATGAAGAAGAACGATCTAACTCTTCTGATTCTATCTCATGGGATTCTGATACCAGCATTGGTCATGTTCATAGGGTGATGGTATCTTCTAACATGGTGTCTGCCGAATTATCGAAAGATGATGAAGATGACATTGAAGAAGCTCCTAAAGTGGACCTTTGGGTACAAATGATGGACAATCAGTGGAAACTTCATTTTAAACAACGAGAACCACCGACTGAGGATCAACTGGTCCAAATTGATATTGGAGAGAAAGGCGTATCACGACCAATCTTCATTAGCAAGAATCTTCCAGAGGATGATAAACAAGAATTAATTTACCTTATTCGTGAATACATTGACGTCTTCGCCTGGAGTTACGAAGATATGCCAGGATTAGATCCTCAAATTGCAACTCACGAGCTTAACATTTTCCCGAATGCCAAACCGGTCAAACAACAACAACGATGATTCAAGCCTGAAATGATGGATACAATTGATGATGAAGTCAAAAAGCTTATAGCTTGCAATTTTATCAGAGAAGAACAACATCCTAACTGGGTGGCAAATGTCGTCCCAGTCCTGAAGAAGACCGGAAAGGTTCGAGTTTGCATAGACTTTCGGGATCTCAATGATGCTTGCCCTAAAGACGAATTCTCTCTCCCAATTACTGATGTTATGATCGACAATACATATGGATTTGAACAAATTTCTTTTATGGATGGATTTTCTAGATATAATCAAATCCGGATGAATCCTGAAGATGAGAGACATTCTTCATTTTGTACTCCTTGGGGTGTGTACTGTTATACGGTCATGCTGTTTGGTCTTAAGAACGCAGGTGCAACTTACCAACGGACTATGAGTACTATTTTTTGCGATCATCTGTGAAAGACTGTCAAATGCTATGTTGACGATATTGCTGTCAAAAGTCGTCTCAAAGAAGATCACATTCAAGATTTAAGAACTATCTTCAATCTAATGAGCCGGCATCTTTTCTTTGAAAATTGAAGTGACTATTAGTTCATTCACTTTCTTTGACTTATTATTCATTGGACATTTATTGTCTCTTGTTTAAATAATTTGAATTCACGTCCTTTACACCTCCGAATTTCGATTATTTATATCAGCAACTTGTCATGTCCTTATTACCCCTGATAAAGTTGTCTATTGAAATAACAGTATTGCTAAATTTTATATTATGCCACGTCCACATTACCTCTGAGCAGATATAATGAATATTGCTATTTTCTAAAATCTTGAAATATATCACGTCCAGTACTTCTGAATATATTTTCTATTCTATTACTTATATCTATAACAAGATATTCAACAAGTAATGGAACCACATAAAAAGTTTTTACTGTTTTTTTCTACAAAAGAAGAAAAAGAGTACATTGGAAAAAGAAACAACAGCATTTGCCCATTTTTACTCTGAAGGATAGATGATAAGTTCTGCAATTTTTTTTTCAGAACTTGAATTCTTTCATCACGAGAATCTAGCACTCTCTGCCTAGCTTCAATTCGTCCTGATTCAGGATCGAAAGGTTGTAGAGCAGCATTTCGGCATTTTAGCTCTTCATTTTGAAGATGTTCAAATTCCTTCTTTTGATTCTTCAAAATCTTCACCTGATCAACAGCGGATTGGTACAATTGATTTTCTTGTTCTATGTTCTGCTCAGTAGTTTGGAGTTCTGCTTGGAGTTGAGCAATTTTGGCTTTTAGATTAGCAGCCTTCTTCTCTTCCTCTATAGATTTAGTCTTATGATTCTCAGCAATAACAGCTACATCAGAGATTTAAACGTCTAGCTCAGAGGACTGTCTAGTGAAAGCCAGCAGGAATGTTTCAAAATCAGCTTTACTAATTTCTGCTTCTTGAACCATGGTTTCATATTCCGTGTTTAATAGTGGCTCGATATCTCCTCCTTTAAATTCCTTGTAAGCCTTAATTGAACTTTCTAGTTCATCCAAAATATGTTCCAAAAATGAAGCTTGAGCTTCGTCTCCTTGACTGCGGATGCCTTCAATCAAGAATGTAGTAGGAGTTCTAACGGTACTGAAAGGGACATCTTCTCTCTCCATAACTCTATGAACTAAGGGTTCCAAAGACGTAAAGAAAACCCTTGTGAAAGAGGTCACCACAAATTTGTTAGCTGTCAGGGCTCCTGGAGTAGCTACTATGTATGCAGAAGTCTTTATAGCTTTAGCAGGTGGGGGTACTTCATTTGGAGCACTAATATGAGAAGAGCTTCCTTCCCCGACTACAGTCCCGTGGGTGCTGCTACAAATCACATATGTTATAACTTATAATGCTGAAAATGCAATAACAAATCATTCATAGTGGGAAAACTTACTTGGGCTGAGTACATTATGAAGAGTCTCAATAGCCTTAATTGTCTCAGACTGAAGTTTGGACAGAGTCTCTGTAGACATGGTGGCCTGACTACTCCATGCTCCTGATTCAGTCGTAGGTGGTAGAATTACTGGAGTTTCATTCATTTCAGTCGCCACCTTAAACATTTTGGGCGGCTCAGTGGTTGTGGGTTCATTAACTTCAGGAAGATTGACAGGTACCATATCCTCCTCGTCTTCAACAAGCGAAGGATTTTTATCAACTGGGATTTCTTATGATAATAATGCATTCGCTAAAGTTTATTTTTCTTTAGCAATGTTGTCCCAATCTTAATCATAAGTTTCATCATCAAAATCACAACCATTCAATGCATCAATCACTGCTTCTCCTGAGTGAGTAGATATTTGAGCTTGAGAAGTTTTTTGTGGAGGTAGATCTTGCTTTGGAAAGGAAGCTTTTGGACTCACGGGGGTTGGAGAGGGAACTGTTATCCCTGCTGCGACAAGTACATTGGCAGGAACATTTACTGTCATAATGGTGATAGGTGGATGGACATCTGTTAAAGTAACCAATACAAGGAAAAGCAATTCAGATATATTATCTTTGATAAAAAATGAGGATATTTCACAACGTTGACATTACCTGCTTGAGATGGTTCTTCTTCAGCAATGTCTAATTTTCTTCTAACTTCTCTAGGTATCGGTGCATCTGGCCCTGCAATAGCTTCATTACGATTACCTTCTTGGTCGATCAAGGAAACAGAAGTTCCTCCTTCTGTAAACTTCTCCTGTCTCTGAATAGAAGAAGGGGTAATGTCCTTTTCTCCGGAAGAAGAACTGAGAAGCAACTGTTTTGATTGAGAACGAGTTGTTCTCGTAGTCACTGGTTCATTAATAACCAGTGATGTTCTTTTCTTCTTCTCAGGAGCCCTTGGATAATTAGGAGGATTATCTCGTCGAGGAGAGGCTGTCGGTTCTTTAGTCTTTCTCTTCTTCAAACTTTTAACAGAAGATTTTTCTTTCCGCATCTTTATAGATATATCTAAAGGATCTTGAACCGGGTCAGCAAAATTCATTAAAATTGATGCTTCCAGAGGTAGATCAGCAGGGTCCCTGTCTTCTGCATCTCGGAAAGACTGAAGGGTACATTTTCCTTGTTTAATTCTCCTTTCAGTTGCAAAGCTATATGAGGGATGAAAGTTTTCAGCAAATGTGTTCACTGAAGTGTAGAAGTTTGCATATGAATATAACATACGCGGGCCTTGTGGAAGTCTGTAAGGCATAGAAAAATAGCCTTTGTGCCCCGAGCATTGTAATAATTCCAAGCTCTAGCCCCATCAATGAGATAACCTGTGGCTTGGAGGCAAGTAGTCGCATTTCCTATATGAAGTTGATCATACCCGAATTGCCGTGCAAATCAACTCGGCAAATACGACTCCAAATAGCATTCTTCCTCAAATCTATAAACCAAGTGAGACGGTCGGATTATTTTAAGCCAGGAAAAGATGTTTGGATTTAAACGGAGTGTTTCTTCGGATAAATCCATCATCTGTGGAGGCATGGTATCATACCCTGTAGGAGGCCCAACACACTGAAAGAACCATCCTGATCCACGGTTCAGGGCAAGTCGGCATTTCGTAAGAGCAGTGTATTTCCAGTGGGCATTAGCAAAATGCCCAATGAAATCTCCATCAATAGGTCCCATATCTGGGTCCATCAAGCAGAGGTGGTGTAGTAATAACCATCCAAACAAATAAGTGAATGGCATTTCTGTACGGGGAAAATTCTACCGATTATCATTTTCTTTCAGCATAGTGTCCACAAAAGAACGCAATCCTGCATTCAGGCGACAGGTCATGGCTGAAAGCAGATCCATCTTGTATCCAAATACAAGACTTGTCGCAGCGAACAGGATACCCCGATGAAACCTGTCAACTGCACTAGCCCCCGAAACTACAAAACATCGTAGCTTTAAAGATAGAAAGCCTGCCAACTGGGCTTCTGGAGACATAGGTCTGTAACCCTGTCTAAGATAACTTTGAAGAACGTCGCCAGCCTTGAACTGACCCGAGTCCTCAGTCAGGATGATATCCCCATGATTATGCTTTTCCATCAATAATTGTATATCACTTCTATCAAAAGGTTCAAAGAAACGAGGCGTACAGGCTTGACTGTCCAGTGACTTCTATCCATTTTGTGATATAGCAAGTACCCGCAGTAGCACTTTCGTAGTAAAGTGAGCAGATTTTATAGTGGCACAGCAGCTCTTGAAAAACTGTGATCATCTGGGGATTCTCCTTTGCTAGAGCATCTAATTCATCATTTGCGGGTACATATTCTTCATATGGGTTGTCGCCCATCGGCAGATGAGAGATATATTCCATCTCGTTAAGAGCAAACCCTATCTCTCCATGAGGTATCCTAAAGGTCCCAGTGCTTTTGTTATATCTCTCTACTAAAGCCAAGAACATGTGAGGGTTTGGATGAATGCCATATACCATAGTACAGATGGGATTATAGAGGCTCAGATCAATAAGCCTGTCTTTGAATTCCTCCAAAATCCATATGGATAAGCTACTCCAACACTTCATTCCATGGTTTACCAGGCCTGTCATTCGCATAGCGCAGTCTGGATATCTTCTTTCAGCTTTCGCAAATGTATTTGCAAAAATAGGTACTCTGACGGGAACGAGCAGAGAAGAGTCCTCGGGAGGAATACAACTCGGTCTTAAACCTCTCAAGTGTGTGCTATATTTTTCAGGAGTGCTGTAAAAAAAGGTCTTTGTTCTGTGGACCCACTTTATAACAGATTCGGCTGACTATTGCTTGTTGGAGAGGAGTCAGATCCCATGACATCCTCCTAGGATAGCTAGCAAAAGCATATTGGGATAATGCCATAGACCTGGATATTTCTGTTAGATGTATGACGTTGTTTCCCTTTAAGAAATATCTCGTCTCTTTTCTTGCCTTAGGTTGGGAAGTCTTCTTGATTGCGTCTCCAAATAAAAAGACAGGTTTCTTATGGAATGTAGTATCCAAGCTCTGCAGAGGTTCACCGTTCATTAAGTTCAAAAGGGTTTGATTGTCCTGATCTATGAGCAGAATTCTTCGTGCTTCAGGACCATCGTAATGAGGAAAAGTGACATGAGACAAATTCTCTCTATATTCTGGGACATTAAATGTTGAGGCAAACTTTTCTGCATCCGGGTCTTCCCTGAGATTAACTCCAGAGAGATGCATAAACAAAAATTAGAAACAAAAATGAAGATGTATGATTTATTGAATTACACAAATTTTCTGAGTTGCGCCACGAGATATATTGCACGAGACTTAAGTTACACGATATATTGAGTTGCGCGACAACCTAATTTGTGCCACATGCCATGTTGCGCGAAACTCAAGTTGCGCAACACCTCAGGTTGCACCATATTTTTTACTGTGTGCAACAGTATTTGTAAAATCGAACACCGTTCAAGGAAAGGGCAACCACACCCTAAGAAGGGGTGGCGCAAAGTTTATGATGTACCACACTCTAAAAAGAGGGGCACAAATCAATCATTGATGAAATCACAAATCAAATCGACTCGTCCTTAATCACCTTCCATTACTGGATTAGCTATCTCTCGACGAGACGAAGGCGGCACATATTGTGGCACATGGGTAGGCGAAACATGAGTTGAAGAAGTGGCGATGGCCTTTCCCTTGTCAGCAGCAATCCTTTTTGGGGCCATGTCGTCAAGAAGATGGTCGAAGAAGAAGGTTGCAAAAGTTATAGAAATTTTCTCAGAAGATTAAAAGCGAAAGTAAAGAATCACAGTGGAGTAAACAGGGATTATTTATAGCCAAAAAATTAGAATCCTAACAGTCATCCCGAATCGTGCATGATAAATCTAAATTGGTCATAACAGATTGCACGAGTCCGGCGCAACTTGACTTAGTCAAAACTTTTCTTAATTCAAAGTATTCCAAAAACTTTGCAATATTTTTAAGTTTTGAAAACTTTGAAGGGGGTTTTGTAGAGCCTAAAAATCAAGTTGCACCCTGAATATACTGTTCAGTGATCAAATTGCATCCCAAGAATTAGGTTGTGCCACTGATATGAAGCTCAGAGAACAGACTGCACCACTGATCAGATTGTGCCTGATATCAGACTGCGCCCAGTCTTTTTGCGCCAAAACCTATGTGGCATCTGATATTTAATGGTCATCATTACCTGAAAATACTGACGACTGACACAACAGTGAACGAGGAAAATCTCTTCGAATTCCGTGAATTGTGCCACTCAAGGGAAGGTAGTGGACATCTGTCCTGTACGCTTCATGAGTTGCGCCCAGACGCAATCTAAACAAAATCCTTAGTTGCGCCTGGGCGCAACCTGAATCAAGCGCAGTTTGACTTGTTGACTGAAGCTCGTGCAATCTGATAAAGTTGAGACAACTTACATTCTAAAGCAGGATGACGTGGCGCACATGCCACTAATCTCTCAAGACATGTCTACTATCCTGTACACGACCACGCGCATCTCAATCATATGATGCCACGTGTTTAAATACAGTTTGTATACGATTGACAACTGAATGAAAGTTGGCACAACAGAAGGTTAGCGCAACTCAATGTGGCGCAATCCAACTTTGCGCACCATCAGAATAACTGCTAAAATAGTTATTTCAAGAACTCTATAAATAGAGTTTCCAATCATCAACACACAGGGACAGAGATCAAGAATTCTTACAAAATTACTACTGCATTCTTCAGAGGCTACAGTCTTCAAGTTTACATAGTCCAAGGGATAAAGTAATCGTCTTCTGATCAGATTCCTAAAATTGTACTTCCCCAGAATTCATTGTACTTTGTACTCTTTTATAAGTTTAGAATAAACAAATTTTGTTTTTACAAACAATCATCGATGTGCCTCAATTTACGTGCCACGGGTTCCGAATTAGAATTCGTGATCTTCCTTAGCTAAAAATTAGTATTTAATTTTAATTCCAGAATTATATTAGAATAAATTAGATTTTTAGGTAATTTATTTTATAATTAAATAGGATTATTTATGTTAACCCATTAGCCACTTTTTAGGGTTTTAGAGTAGGATTTTCATAATCTAATGTCACGACCCGCACCTGCTTTTCGGATGCGAGCACGTGAGCAAGCCAGCTGCGCATCAAGCGGACTCCATTCCGACTCGAATACGTAAACACTGTCATGGCTAGGGTAAACTGCCAAATTATGGCAAACAAATCTATATCTCAAATCCACAATAAGTGTATGAAACATGAATGAACACTATGGGTCGTGGTCTGCAGCCCACTAGCATATGTCCGATGAGACTCCATGGAATATAAAAAGAGTCTTTAAACTGAATTAATAAGCAAGATATCTCATGATAAAGAATGTTAAGCACGAAAGGATATCAAACGTAATAACGATACCTGAATCTCGCAAGCGTATCATCTCATCCGCCATCCAGAACTACTAGCTATCTCCATGCAATCACTAAACCTAAAGAGATCATCAGGTCCTCAGAAAATATAGCAAGATACATAAAAACATGCATATCTAGCAGTTTATCATGCAATAAAAAAATATAAGAAATAAACAAAAAA